>CANXYI012243311.1:0-15974 GCA_948208565.1 Hura crepitans | reverse complement strand
GAATTTTTTGTTTGATTTGTAAAAAATTTCAGTTTTCAAAATTTAAAAATTTTGATTTTAGTTCAATTTTTTAGACTGAACTGATCATTTGGACTCCCCTAATCTTTCCAATTGGAGAAAATATAACAGGTGGTGAATATTGTTTTGCCTTTAAAGGAATCGAATATCTCCTAACTAGTATCTTTTAAATGTCAAAAGGAATGCCACCAAATTTTCAAATGTTAATATTTCTTGATAACTAATTTTAACATTTGGACAACATTCCAGTTAAAAATATAATCGAAATATTATAATTATAAATTAATTTTTTTTAACTATGACATTATTAAAGTAAAAATTTAATGATCATGATGTAAATATATTAAAGATTTGAACGCATAAAGCAAATATTACTTATACTTGAATGTAAGGGGTTAGTTCGTCAATAGACCTACGAGCTAAGTGTTAAGCTATCGGATTCGGAGATTGGTCAATTGAGACAACAGTAAGTCAAAAGTAAGCAACTGAGGGGCATAATGATATTTTCTAATTAATATTATTTATTAATATTTTGAGAGTGTAATGGATGGAACGTTCTCATATTTCCTCCTATTAGAAGGAAAGATACTTCTTAAACTCTTTAAGGAGAAACCATGGTATTGGCTCTTCACCATCCTGAGATTTAGTGTCAGGTCGGGCCAACGGGCATTGTACTTCTGCGAGATGAGAGAGATATCTCTATGAGGAAGGAGCCTTGTGGATATTATGGGGGCTAAGGAGCTCATAGTGCGTCCTCCTACGAGGTGCAAGGTTATACCATAGGCGGCTTTTCGTGATGCCCTATTGAGGATCATATAGAATATTAATTTGGTGCGACTATACTCTAATGTCTTGACTGATGCTACTTAATATGAATATTTAGTTTATGTTTGAATTGGTTGGCCTTATTTTAAAAAAAAAACTTGACGCCGCACAGGGTTAATAGCGTGTCAAGAATTGGCCCTATGACCATTGGTATCACTAAGAAATTGAACTCCAAGCCACATAAAGCTAGTCAGTTACATTGCATCTAACTTAAAACATTTTATTACTAATTAATAGTAAAAGCTAATAAAAGTTAAATTCATTAATTAAGATTAAATTAATCAAAGTATTATGTTGCCAAATTTTGGAGAAATATTCTATGGTTTCAATTTTTTTCATATTTTTACTTTATTAATCATTAAATTAATATAAAAATTGATTCAATAATTAAAAAATATGAAATTTTGCACAACCCCCTTCAAAGTAAGCCAAACCTCCTGGTTGGTTGTATTTTCTTAACCTTGTACTGTAAGAATCTGAGGCTTAACTTGTTTGTTAAGTAGGGATTTCTTCTCTCAATTTTTTCTTCCTTAAATTTGGTGGGACCTATGATAGTGCATTACATTTTTAAACTGTCCTATTTTACTTTTTTAAAAAACTTTTAAAAAAAAAAAGTAATCGTACGGTTAAAAAAAAAAAAAGATGCACTGTAAAACATGTACCTTAAGTTTAGCATAAATTTGACCGCTGTAATTCAAACTCATCACCTCCACTTATTTAAGAACTTTTAAGAGATATATATATATATATATATATATATATATATATATATATATATAAGTTTCAATAAATATATAGTTTCCCTATCAATTAAGCCTATTTTTTAATTGCGTATTTATTTTTTGTTATTTTTCTCTTTGTTTATTTTGGTATGTTAAAAGGAAAGTTAAAATTATCAATTTATTATCATACTAATTCTTCATAAATAAAATTGTTAAAGGTTCCCTTTATTTTCTAAATCGTAAGATCTTTATTTCTAATAGTTAATTACAAATGTGTTTAAAAATATAAATTTTAAATTTTTTATCACTTTAATTCTTTAATGCAATATTTTATCATGTTATAAAATTAAAATTTTATCATGGAATATTTTTCTTAATTCATGATTTTTTTTTATAATTACATCATTTGAGACTACATAAGAATCAAACATTTTGATAAAAAAAAAGTAACAAAATTCCTAGCCGTTGAGTTACGGGTGATTTATTTTTTCATTGACTTTTGAATCATCAAATATATTGGATTAAAAGAAGTTCTTAAACATATTAATCAAATAGAATGAATTATAAATACTAACTAATTAAAACCGGCTAATTGAAAAATTAGGGAGGATCAATCACATAAATATGATTTTATATATATACCATTTTTTTAAATAAAAAGAAAAACTTAGAGGAGCAATGGCCCCGTGCAGCCATAAGGTAGTACCGCTTCTGTGGATCTTTTATATTATTCTTTTACGGGATAATATATTATTAATTTATTATACGAACAATTTTATGTGCAAAATTTAGATAAAATTTTTTTATTATGTAATTCATAAATTTTATTTATTTAAATTTTCTTAAAGAAAAATTGTCTGGTTTGACAGAAAGGGCAGCCTCTGAGTATACTTATTGAACCAACCATGGCCTGGGCCGAAACCATGGATGAGGATTTTTTTCACTTCACTTTTTCACCACTCTCTCGTATTTACTATTTACCCCATTTCCGTGCTTAGTTTGGGCCAGCCAACTGTGGTTCCTTTCTTTAGTCCCAAGAAAAAGTTTCATAATGGAAATTTTCATTCTCTTCTATTCACGCACCAATGCTGGGCCCTCACCCTCTAACACTAACCAATCACTAATTTACGTGTTATCACGCGCAATAGCAGAGCGTGAAAATCCCAAAAATATTGGAGGCCATAAAGGCCACCCGGCCAATCAGATATGGAAATACGAAGAGTTGAAGTGAACCATTTGGTTGATTCAGAAAGGCCTTAGCTTTGGCTTTGCTTGGGAGGGCTTACTTTCCCCTTTACTCTCTCTCTCTCTCACTCGCCCTTTTTGTACCGTGTCGTTAGGGTTTTAAATAAGGGGTTTTCTCTCTCTACCTCTTTCATTTCCTCTCTCTAAAAAATCTCGAAATTCGGAGACTCAGAACAAAGAAATTTGCTATGGACAGATATACTAGAGTTGAGAAACCGAAGCCTGACTCGCCGATTAATGAGAACGAGATCCGAATCACCTCTGGCGGCCCTGTTAGGAACTATATCAGTTATGCTACTTCCCTTCTTCAGGTACCTATGCTTTTATTTTTAAATATATTTTTAGTTTTTTTAATTAAGATAACCATAGAGCTGAATATGTCACAATTCATGGGTTTAGTTAAACGTGATGCTATTCTTGGGTAATGGGCATTGTTTGTTTTGTGGTTAATTGGTCTGACGGTTTTGTTGCCTCTTTCGATTTTGACTTGTTTCATTCTAGGGTTTGCAATTATGCGACTGTTTCTGGTATTTGTTTATGTTTTGTTTTATTATTGCTTAAGGTGGGTTTGGTTCTATTTTGGCGTGTGTTTTTTACGGATTCTCATAAGAGTATTTTCTTTGATACTGGAGATATTGGCGGGTACTCGTAGCAGATAGGTTGTTGTCTTTTATGCCTTCTTCGCTGAGGACTGAACTCTGAATATAATTGCTGGTTTGATTTTTATTTATTTTATTTTTGTGATTGCGTTATCCCTTATTATTATTATTATTTTAAATGGCATTATTACCAGAATTGATTAGTGATAATTAGGAAATAGAAATCAAAAAGAAATAATGCTTGTAATCTGGAACTAAGTTTTGATTGGACGTTTTGTTACTTGAATGTGGGTAGTTTGTATGAATTGTTTGATTCCTTTTTGTCCTTAAATTCTCTAAGATGGATCTAAATTTGAAGTTGTTTGCACTGACTAGATGGTACAGTTATTTGTTTCTGGGTCATGTTTTTATATTTGTTTCTCCCATGAGCAAATATAAAACAGTTAGTCATCGCCACACTTTCTTTGGATAAGAATAGGATACTTCCATTGAAAACTTTGTTGGCTATTTGACCCAGAGGTTACGCATAGTAGTATTAGGGAGTTTTAGAGAGAAGATTTTAGCTGAATGCATCATTTATGAAATGTATAAAGTTGCAAAACCAGCATTAATGGATTCTCAAAATAAAAAAATAATAATAAGAATAAAATATGGGCATGGACATCTTAGAAAAAAGCCACAGGACTCGGGCAATGAGTTCTTTCTGAATTGGAGCTGGGTTTTGGAGAAATTGGATTTGTCTTTGAGCTTCTTAGTTTCCAATGAAGTTGTAAAGGTGATAATTATTTGTTGAGCATCATCTTTTCATTCTATTAATCGTTCTGTTTTGGATGATTTAATGACCATTGCTTGCCAGATCGTTTCTCATGTGAATGCATAATATATTAGTTGCCGGAATATTTATTATTTGATATTGTTATTTGTTTGTTATTCTGTTCCATTCAAAGGAAATGCTGACTGCATTTGTTGCTATTGCTTATAATATTTTACTAGGAGAAACATGTAAGAGAGATTGTATTGAAGGCAATGGGACAAGCAATCAGTAAAACAGTATCCATTGCAGAGGGTATAAAAGTTAGTATGCTCTTTAAAATTACATTTGAAAGTTGAAATATCTCTGTTCTAACTGTCCTTTCAATGACAATACTGACATTTTTTATGCCGATACAGAGAAGGAATCCCCGTTTGCATCAAGATACTGTCATCAGTTCAGTAAGCATAACTGATGTTTGGGAACCCATTGAAGAGGGCCTCTTACCGTAAGTTTTAAGAATTTGTTTTTTCATATCTATGTGTTTTCAGGATGCATATCATTTTTACATGGCTTGGTTCCATATTTTAGATATTTGAGTGGTAAAATCTGATGCAGTGTGGAACAGACTCGTCAAGTCTCAATGATCACGATCACCTTATCCTTTAGAGAGCTTAACAAAGATTCTCCTGGGTAAGCCAATATTTATGAATTTTTCTTTTGGGCTGATATTAGGTTCTTAAACTGCTTTAAATTTTTCATGGATTGGGAAAGTTTAAATCCTCGCGTAGTATGCCATGTTGGGGACGCTAATTATAAACACTTGTTAGCTTCCTTCTTGGCTGTATTCTTAATGAGACTGATTTTGAAATTTCTATATGTACCAATAAATGCATATTTTGCATGATGTTCGAGATCTTTCACTGTAGAGGTAGCCTTTGCCTATTGCATGACGTGAAAATTTCTTTTCCCTAGGTACCAAGCCCCACAATCATTGGAACAACAACCAAAGGAACAGTATCAGCAACAGCAGCCCAGACAATCACGTGGATCATATAATGCTGTTCGTGATGGTAAATTGTACAACAAATTTATGATTTGCATGGATTAAACTTGCTTTTAGCCTAACGAACTTGTGTTTTCTAATTTTAAGATTCATATGTTCGAGGACGTGGTCGTGGTAGAGGGAGAGGGCGGAACAGGGGCAGGGGCGGATATGGTTATGGAAGCTATCAGGGAAATTATCAAGGGAATTATCAAGGAAACTATCAAGGAAACTATCAAGGTATAAATGTTATGAGTATCAACCTATAATGTCTGTTATAGTCTTATTGTTATTGTTATTTTGGTCTTTCCAGATTTATAACTGCAAATAGTAGATTTTTTTTTTTTTTAGAGTTTTGATCCCCTTTCACACTTTATCTGGTAGATAATGGTGCATATTCCAATTGGGGTCGTGGTGGCGGGCGGGGCAGAAGTTGGGGTTACCGTGGTAAGTTTGGTGCTTTAACTGTTCATTCAAGCAGTTGTTCGAAAAATTGGTATGTTTTGGGTATTGCGTGCAGATTATTGCGCAGCATTTTAAGTTTCAGATGATCCATATTTCTCAACATTCTAATTCCACGTGTATATAATTATGGATGTCATCTATGCTATTGATCCGATTGATATCTTCACACGAGTAAAAATTTGCATGTCAGGTTAATATTGTTAAATGTATGGTCACACCTTTGCAGGTGCAGGGTATGAAAGAGGCAGAGGTGGAGGGGGCAGAGGCTATGGCCGTGGTCGTGGTAGGATGGGTGGCCGTGGAAGGGGGGGTGGCGGCGGCAGCGGTAGCGGTGGCAACCAGGGGTAATAGAGAACGAGTTCTCTTTTTGCTTTAGCTAAATGCTTGCCTTGGCCAGTGGGCTAAACATAATCCTGATACTGTTTTAGTAAAAGCATGAAATGTGGCTTAATCGTAAGGTGTTGGTTTGTTTTGATTTTCTCTATCATATGGATGTGGGCAAGGTTGTTATGTTCATTTTTTGCATTTAGCCAATAGCAAGGGGAGGCTTTTGATTTGCTGTAATTTATTGGTTGCACTTATAATGTTCATATTCGGTTATCATATTTCTTCATTCCTTTCATATCTTCTCTATCTTTCTGTCTCAGCTGGTTTTAAATTTGAGATACAGATTTGATTGCAAACTCTATGTTTACTTGATAATGTACTGGTTATAAATAATTAATCTGTAACAAAAATATAAATCAATTATAATTTAATTGTAATAAAGGTAAAAATGATCAGAAATCAATAGTTAAGCTTATCATCATTATTACCATTTAAAAATAAATAAAATGATATCAAACAGTTTTTTTGCAGTCATTGTTATAATTAAGAAATAAGAAATTGAGTTATGTTAATGACCACCGTCTACCATCGCCCTGAAAAGTCTCTGTGCGGATGGTTGTATTTGTGGTGGAATGGAGTGTGTTGAGCTCAAAATAAAAGAGCGAGGTGGAGATGATGCAATATTTTGAAGATAAATATAAGCGTTAAACCCATAATTGTATGATGATTATTTCCAGACAGTAAGGAAGCATTTTTTTTCAACACCAGCGCTATAGTATGATCGGCGTCGCTACAGTACATTCTGCAAATTCAAGCGTTGCTGTGAATTGCATTGAGAGCGAAAGATTAGTCTCCTCGAATTCTACAGCCCTAGTCATCATCGTGGACCACTGCAGATGGAAAACAGTCCACCATCTGGTTGAAGCAGCTTGACTTGTCCCCCAACTCCTTAATTGTAAATATATTCGTTTATTTAGATGATTGAAGCTCTTTGTGCTTCATCTATTGATTTCAAATTTTATCATTATCAAAAATCATCGGAATCGCAAATTCTTAGGAATTTCTTTTTTTTTTTTTAATCTTCTACCTGTTTCAGTTCTTATCCCAGTTTTGAAAGCTCATTGGAATCGCAAATTCTTAGGAATTTTTTTTTTTTATCCATCTATCAATACCTGCGAAGGTACTAACCTATAATTTCTAGGAAAATATTGGAGAGAAAGATAATTACGGACAAAGACCAGATGAGAAATTGGTCAAGGGCCATGAGGTTCCAGGGCAAAACCAACCTTTGTATGCATCATGACCATGGTTACCTCCATCAAAGCCACTTAGGCACTTGTGAATGAAGCTCATAACCATGCCAATTTAGTTGTTGTGTCGATCTATGTGAAACCAGGTCAGTTCTCCCCATCTGAGGATCTTTCCACATACCCTTCTGATTTTTCGCGGTGATTTACTCCAAGCTCATGTCTGTTCCTGGTGGTGCTGATGTTGTTTTCCATCCTCACAATCTTTATGATTACAAAAATGATAATTGGAAAAGAAAAACATGTAGTGTTACTAGTGTGAAAATGAGGAAAATTTTAAGAATTTAGGAAGAGAAAAGGCGATATCTAGTGTGGAGGAAAAGGGGATGGGGCATGAAACATGGGTGAGAGTGGAGAAATTGGTGGGAAAGTGGGCCTGTGTTCTTTAGAAGGGCTGCCACTGTTGTCACCAAGTCGTTTAATATAGGCAGAGCCAGATTTTGTTCTGTTTGGAAAGGAGGATTACCAGCAGTAGGGAATCATTCAAAGAATGGTGAGCATTGAACTCCAATTTTTGCTTTATTAACCTATGTTGGTTCCATATGGTTAGAATGGGAATAGGAAACTGCTTTTATTACTTGGAAAGTGTAGGAATTGTTCTTCTAATGATTGTTCAATCCAATTTTATGCATGTCTTGAGATAAGTAGAGAGATAACAGGATTCTATTGTTTACTATTTTCGAATTTATTGCTTTTGGTTTAACATGTTGTCGTGTTAATGCAATCTCAAACTCTTATCTTACGAATGATAGCAATTCGATCAAGAAATTTTGTTGATATGATTCTGTTTGAGAGTTTCTGAGTTTGGTGATTGTGCAGTTTTCAGCTTAAAATATATAACTTTTGCCTTTGGGCAAAAAATTGTTTTAGACCGTTTGTTTTGGCTTGTTAACCTGTCTAAGCTTCCCCTTTATATTGATCGTCTCATAATCTCATTGATGAATTGGATTGTACTCTGCAGTTTCGAGATCTTGATTTTTCCATAGAAGTAATAGCTTTAGAAACAATTCCTGATAGAGATGGTCTTTCAATGAGCTCGCGTAATGTCTGCCTTTCTGCTGGAGAGAGAGAAAAGGTTATCCCTATCATCCATGTGACTTTGAATGTTAAACTTTAAATTTCAATAGAGATTACTACTGATCATTGCATATTGTTTCACCATATGATTGAAAAATCTTGTATCCTTGTTGGTTCTTAGTTCACGATATGAAAAAATGACAGCTTTAGATTCCTCTGTGATTACTTCAACCTGTAGATCTATTGTTTACAAGAGAAAGTGTGCAAATTCTCGTTGATTGCTTGATTAATAAAAAAAGCAGAGAACATCATTTTTGCCTATGTGCAGAAGCTCCGTCAATGCCATGTATATCTTAGTCGAAGCATTGTGATCACTGCATCCAATCCTTAGAATAAAAACCCAGTTATTGGGCATATTGTCTTGTATCTCGAGCCTATAGATGAAATTTTAATTTCCTTGTCTATGCATCCTGCAGGCTTTGTCTATAAGCAGGTCCTTGTCAAAAACCAGATCAAGCGCAGAAGAAGGGCCAAATCAATTGCAGAATATTGAGGGACTTGGTCATGGAGGAAAGATTGATTACGCTGAGGTGAGGAAAATCTTCGTGCTGTTACTTTGCGTGTTTTTGGAAGATTTTAGTATCCTTAAAAAAAGCGGCTTTTTGCTCTAGTCAAATCGTGCAAGATTAGCATAAGAAGATTTTCTTCTCCAGTTATTCGTCTAATAACAGTCAAGTTTAGAAGCAATGTATCTTGGTTGTTATATACTTTCTGGTATATTAAAAATCTTTGAAGGGAAGAGGTGCAAGCAACAATGAAATAGACACTCACATATTTGTTTTTGTGCGACAATGGTCCTCATTGTTCTATACTTTGATTTTGCATAAGATGTTTGACAAACTAACAAATACTGAGATGGATTGAAGAAGACAGAAACTACCAATGGGAATTAATTGTTAACTTTTCACTTTTTGCAAGGATTGATGACTTCTTCTGGCAAGAATTTATTTGTTTGTGATTCTTGGTTCATGCTAGTGCCTCTTCATAACATTCATTTCCCCTGTTCTAACATTTGGTTGAAGAGCCTATACTGGTCTATCTCCCATTATTTTTGAATTAATGAAAGATTGATGATGGTCTTCCTACAATGGGAGGAATGATAGTGTATATGCATGAGCAAGACAGAACTGCTTGGACTTTATTGGAACAATATGTTGAACTGTGCTTCTTCCAACAATATGTTTGAACAATGGGAACAAATAGCTCAGTGATTGGGATATACACAGAGTAGGAACCTAGGTTGATGTATCACTAAACTTTAAGTCAAATCTTTTCTGATCGCATTGCTTATTGCTAATAGCTTGTAGGCCAAGAAAGTATGGAGTCTGTGGAAGAGATAAAGAGTCCTGTTGTATTTTGGGTTGCTGTCTGGTTTAGGAGCGGGCCTCCGATTCTCTCGGAAGGATTGTGTCTCCCAATCCAAAGGGTCATCTTATTTTTTTTTATTTTTTTAATTTTTGAATGATTTGAATCATTGAGCACTAATTCTTTCGAGAGGACCAGAGCCCAACAAGCCTAATTTGAAAAGGTCAGGCTAATCGATAACATTGAAATTAGCATATGATATTATACTAAATAGTTTTTTTATAGTTTCTTAATATCAGAGATGTTATGATAAGTTACATTGATGGTCAAAAAGTATTGACATGTTATGAAAGATATTTTTCTTTCAATGAGATTATTAACTTTTTGTGTATTTTTATTCATAGTTTAAACAATCGAATTTCCTGTCAAAATATAACGTAATGTGACACCTCAAAATGAAAGGTTTTAGAAATTAACATTTCACTAACATGTCATTATTGACACGTAAGTTATGAGTATTGGTCAAGTGATATTTTATCATCACTCTAATTCAAAACTTGAATTTATAAGGAAAAAAAAAACAAATAAACGATTTTATTTAAAGAAAATTCTTTATAATCAAAATGATATAAAGTCTATATTTTATGATAAATGACACAATTTATCCAAGTAAGATTTATCAAGTTGAGGGAATGATAGTTGTATTGTCGGTGCGCAAGTGTTTGTTAAAACTTTAAAAAGTGATAATGCAGTTAAGAGAAAATCGCTCTTTATTGTATTTTTATCATACTTTTCTTGAATTCTTTTTTATAATTTATTCATTATTCGAAATTTATTAATCCGATCAATTTAAATTTATATCAAGTAGGTACACGAAATAAAGTAAAACGTTTTCTTTCAAATATTTAAAAATGTTCTATTCTCAATACTCACACTCGAAATCTCTAATTAAAGAAAAAAGGATCCGTACTATTCTATTTTACTTTTGAGAGTTCTTTGAGTTTTTTTTTTTTTTAAACTATATGTTTATCTGAATGATATGATTAGAAATATAGTCATCTGCTACAAACTTATAATAATAATAATAATAAACCGTTTAATTACTCGAATGGATAAATAAAATCTGCTAATAATTCAAACCAAAACACATTGTTTAGGTATAACAAGAATTTATATCATCATTATTAAATAGTCATCATTATTAATGATAACGTGATATGACACTTTAAAATGAAAGATTTTAGAAATTAACATTTGACTAATGTATATCATCGCTCTAATTTAGAATTTAAAATTATAAAAGAAAAAAACAAATAAACAATTTTATTTAAAAAAAATTCTTTATAATCAAAATGATATAAAGTTGATGTTTTATGATCAATGACACAATTTATCCAAGTGAGATTTATCAAGTTGAGGGAATGATAGTTGTATTGTCGGTGCGCAAGTGTCTGTTAAAACTTTAAAAGGTGATAATGCAGTTAAGAGAAAATTGCTCCTTACAGTATTTTTTATCATACTTTTTTTGAATTCTTTTTTATAATTCATTTGTTATTCGAAATTTATTAATCCGACTAATTTAAATTCGTGTCAGATAGGTACACAGAATAAGGCAAAATGTTCCTTCTCAAATATTTAAGAGTATTCTATTCTCAATACTCACACTCGAAATCTCTAATTAAAGAAAAAAGGATCCGTACCATTCTATTTTACTTTTGAGAGTTTTGAGAGTTCTTTGAGTTTTTTTTTTTAAACTATATGTTTATCTGAATGATATGATTAGAAATATAGTCATCTGCTACAAACTTATAATAATAATAATAATAATAATAAACCGTTTAATTACTTGAATGGATAAATAAAATCTGCTAATAATTCAAACCAAAACCCATTGTTTAGGTATGACAAGAATTTATATCATCATTATTAAATAGTCTCTTCTGATCCAGGAACTGTTAAATTTCTCCTTCAAGTGAAAATGACTCCATTTATAATTTGCTACTTCAACTTTGCATGGCTTCTTCCAACACAAGGTACAATCATTCCATTCCATCAATAGCCTTCCCAGAGAAGCAACACTATAAATTCTTTATGAACTACCCCAAGAAGACAATCATAAATAATCGAAGCAAGCTTTGGCTCTCTCTTATTTATGAGCCTTCCTTTCCTCGTTGATATTATATATGATTAGGATCAGAACCTCTTCTCCACGAAGTTTCACCTCTCATTTCCTGCCTGCATCATTATAATAATCATAGACGACAAAACAAAAAAAAAATATCAAGAGTCTACTTGAATTTTCTTCCACCAGAACCAAGAACAAGACAACTCACCATTGACAAATCAATGGGTGCGTCTACCTTCGCCATTAACAAGCCACTGTTCTTCTTTTTTTTTACACCAGGAATGGTTTGTGACCCTACCAGAAGACTCGTCAAGTTACCTCGAGTTGGAAATACTACCAAAAGCCATGGGTCCTCAAGTCTGAACTCTGAACCATTACTAGGGTAGTGTTGGCTATTAATGTCCAGATTTCTTTCACGCGCACAAGAAGTGGAGCAGCTTTGCGCTGTTTCGCACAGCATTCAAGACCAAAACAATCAAAGCTGTTTGTCTTTATACGATTGAAATCTAAAGGAAAAAAAAAATCCCTCGCTTTGTATTCCCAAGCTGGCCCATAGCATTTCCCAACATCCATCCACCGTCTCTTGTTGCTAACACAGTTTTGAAATAATTATTTATTTCTCGTTCATTTACTTGAATGTTCCGTTGATTTGAATTTCAATTTTATTAGGACAGATAAATCCCAACTGTCGCTGATTAGATTCTTGAATTCTACTCCAATTTGTCACGTCTCCTGTTTGATAACTACAATTTCAAAAGGATGTTTGGGCATCTTATCGTAGAAGGATGGCCGTTCGCCAACCCTGAATTGCGAATGACAGCATGCTTAATCTCAGCAATCACAATAAGACTTGAAGGGGGAAAAAAGGCTTTACTATAACCGTAAACCAGAAATTTGAATATGACCATCTAAGAACTAGAATTTCCTTTGAAAGATTCGATAGAGGTGTATTAACCAAACTTGAGAAGCTAACTAAATCAAATGCATTAGTAATGCAATATCTGCCACGCCACTGTATAGCTCTGGAGGGGCTATGCTTTCAGCTATTTATCAAACACAACAGGAAGCAATAAATCGTAACGACAAACTTCCACGCATCAAGAAACTTGCTAGCACAAATGAATTCAAAAATACAAACTATACAAGCACCGTCTCATGATATGGACTATAGCAGAAAATGTAGTAATCCAAAGAAAGAAAAAGGTAAACCATCAATTCCTCGTTGGATCTAGTGGCATTTGAAGCCACCGCAAACCGACAATACAATGATAAGAATCAAGGCAATCAAGATACCAAGCACTATCAGCTTAATTTTCATGTTCTGCAACCACATCTTCCTCCTCATCTTGGTTCCCTGCTGTCTGAAATCTTGCGCCTGCATCCACAAAATATTGCAAACTCACTTGTATCAGTATGGAAAGAAGACATGGCAATATAAAGACAATATTCTCTAAGAGGAAAATTTTGATTAAACTAATATCTATAAGTTGAACATCGGAAGTGCCCTGCACTACTCCTGATAAACACATGAATTACTGGAGAATTAAGGGGAGTGAGAGGAATGAAGCCATTTTGATTCAATTCCCCAGAAATAACTATAAGTGGGAAGCAAAGATTCTCAGTTGGCATTCCATAGAAATAAGCCAAATGATCAATCCACTTACCTGAGAGCGAAGATTCTCAGTTTTGTCGACCAGAAGCTCAATTTTCTCTCCACGGTCAAGAACCTGCAGAATGAAATTAAATTAGTCAGACTTCCAAATCATAAATTTCCATAATCCATTATTGAAATAATAATACACAATAAGAACCTTCCTCCCTCAACTCGAAAAAACTAAAACCTACAGAGGCACTGAAAAACAACTTCATTTTGTAGTTGATATTAAAAATTTTACAATATGACAGCAATGTCTTACCTTCTCTATGTTTTCCATCATAACTCCTTTCACTTCTGAAACTTGAGCTTTCACTTTAGCAAGCTTGCTTATCTCCTCAGGGTGATCGACACAGTATTGCATCTGCTCCTTCAACTTGGGCCTATAAAAGTGAAAAAAAAATGAAGTCAACATGATTCATATCATAAATAGTATGCCATTTGATCCATATGTTAATAAAGAAATGCAATTACCCGAATTCCTTGTTCAGACTATTAGCAGTGGCTGTTGCAGCTTTTCCTCCTCCATATTTCTTAGTGAAATCCTCCTTGATTCTCTCAAGGAAGGCAATCGGAACTTGCCGACCAACAGACTCAACTGCAACTACACAATAAGCTGCAAAAATTTGCATGACATGGTGAGTTCAATGTAGAAAATGGACAACATCCAAATAGGTTAGCACATGCAAAGAGATTACTCAGGTTTGGAGATCCTATTCAAATAAGACCAGAAAGCAGAACCTAGTTGATTCATCAACTGTTAGTCTGTTACATGAAAATGAATAACTTTTTCAACAGATTCTAACGAAGAGTTCTGGTGGTTTTTACTCTTACAAGAGATCACACATAGCTTCCAATTCGCTTAGGGTTTTAGCATTTGCTCTCTTTCTCTCTCTCAAACACATTAGCGCATTCCACTCATGCACACAAACAAATATTAATATGACAAAAATACTGTCAACCAGGAAGCTATCAGAAACAGAAACTCCGGAATAAAACAATGAACTTGGGATCCCGTATTTTATCAAATTAAGGAATTATGCAAGTTACGATTGAAAAGAGCTTCGAAATCTAGTTCAATAATCTAAACCCAGAAATCACTATGAACTTCAGACTTCATAAGATTGAAGAAGGGGTTGTATCCTGTATGCTGCCTTCAAGCTACAACTTCTTACTAATTAAGAATATGAATCAATTTCTTCCAATGGTCTTGAAGTTTATCTTATCTTCTAAGCTCCCCAGTAGCCTAAGAAAACACATCAGGCAAATAGACAGGCTGAACTAAAGAATGTACAGCAACTATAAATGCATCCTAGTTTTCCACTTATCAAGGTAAAACCAATGGTATAACGTGGTTCCCTTTTTATCACTCTTCTTCAAATCAACACAAAAAACCAAAATTAGACATCGAATTCTATTTTTATTCACACGCACGCAAAAAAAAAAAAAGAAACAAAGAAAAAAAAAAGAAAAGAATAAAGAGAGAGAGAATTGTCAAAGTTCGCTGAATGAACAAAATACTAATCAAACCCTGTGTCGATCTGATCCAACAACTAAACAATTATATGTATGAATTGTTCAATCTTCCAGTAACGCAACAGTTGAAGATCACTGCATACTGACATAAGCTCGATCATAACATAGAACAAATCCAACTTAAGATGCATCAATAAACCGGAACTAAATCGCAAAAGCGGTGGACTATCTATAACAATAATCAAAGCCCCACAACAAGTGTAGCTCAATCATCATCATCCCAAAACACACGCAAGCACACAGATCAAAGCATATATGCAGAATCATAGAAGAAACGAATAGATCAGATCAGAAAACAAGAGTAAAACAAACGAATCGGATAAAAATAGAAAGAGGGGGGAGATTTAGAGATATACTGAAGCCGTTGTCAACGAGGTAGTTGAAAGTGTGACCATCGCAGTTATAGGTAAACTTATTGTTGGTGGCCGGAAGTTTCTGAAGGCACTGAGCAGCTATGCTGGTGAAATTACCGGTGAACTCCGTGTAATCAGCCAAAATCACGGTGCCTCTCGCCACGAAGCTGTAGATCAACGATTGCTGGCCCATCTAGCCTCTACTACCACAACAACAAGGATAAACCCTAACCCTAGAGTGGGGAGAGAAAAAGAGGAGCAAAGAGGAACTGGATGCAGCTGAGCAGGAATGAATTTGAAGAAATGAGTGATTTTATTGTGGGTGGAGAGAGAGAGAGAGAGAGAGTTTCCTTTTCCTTTTCGCTTAGATTGGAGGCAAGGTAGCGTGGAGTAGCGTTTGTGTTGGTTAGCTACCCTCCAATTTCATAGGTAATAACGGAAATGCCACGCAGTCTTTATTTGAAAATTTGAATTTTTATGTTTTCTAGGTTTCAGATTTGGTGAAATTTCCAAATTCCTTGTTTTATAATAAAATCTCGCAATTCACAATAATATGGATCTGATAAATTTTTTTTTTTTTTTTTTTTTTTTGAATTTTGATTATAAAATATTTATATTTA
>CANXYI012243229.1:0-15624 GCA_948208565.1 Hura crepitans | reverse complement strand
ACTACTTATCCCTTTTTTATTTTTAATTTTAAAAATGTCCCATTTTTATCTAAAACTTTTAAATATGCTATTTTAGTATTTTGTATTTTAAAGCTCCAAAATTATCCATGTGGTACTATTAACCTAAACTCAATTTTTTTCCAAGAAAGTTTTGTTTCTTTTACATATTTTTCTCTACAAAATCAATCATTTAAAATTGTCATTATTAATTGTTAGGATTTAGGGTTTAGAATTTTAGGATTTAGGGTTTTAGAATTTTAGGATTTAGGATTTAAAATTTTAGGATTTAGGATTTTAGAATTTTAAGGTTTAGGGTTTAGGGTTTTAGAATTTTAGGATTTAGGATTTTAGAGTTTTGGATTTAGGGTTTAGCGTTTAGAATTTAGGATTTTAGGTTTTAGTGTTTTAGAATTTTAGGGTTTAGGATTTAGGGTTTTAGGTTTTAGAATTTTAAGGTTTAGGGTTTTAAAATTTTAGATTTTAGGATTTAGGATTTTGATTTTTAGGTTTTAAGATAGTAAAAAAATGTATATATTAAAATTAGGGTAGTTTTAAAATTAAAAACTAAAAAAATATAATTTTAAAAAAAATTATATATAGTGACTTTTAAAAAAACAAATATATTTTTTGAGGTATTTATGAATAAACTCCTATAAAAAGGGTATTTTTTATAGCAAAAATTTTAAAAAATGATATTCAATGAAAAGTAGAATAAAAAAATAATATCCCATGTAATTTTCTCTTTAAATATTTGGATTTGGACATTTGCCGGGGTTTTTTTTTTTTATGTTTTAGGCATTACCATTTGTGCCCCCAAAAGGGTCCAATCTCTTTTAATCCAATCTTTTAATTAATTTCTTTGATCCTTAATCCAATCTTTTAATTAATTTCTTTGATCCTTTTTTTTGTCATGTAATTGTCATTAATAATGCATGATTTGTTTGCTTCTTGATTGACTTGATTGAGTATATTTAAATTTTGAATTTAAAAAATATTGATGATTAAATTGATTGATTCTAATATTTTTATTGAAATTTATGCATTTTTATTCATTTAATGTGATTAAATAATTAAATTTGCATATTATTTATTGATTGATTAATAATTAGAAATAAGATCAATAAACATGCAAAATTCAAAATTGCCTTTAAAATTTTGATATGATTAAAAAATATTTCCTTTTTTGGAATTAATCAAGAGCATACACAAAAATCAAAGTTACAAGAGTTATAAGACTGAATTGTTTTACCAAATGAAATTCAATAATTGCATATTTATGTTTATGTATTAGAGAAGCATATAACGGTATATGTTTTAGCTTGATGATTACTTATGGACTAAAATGGCCAATGTATTGATAATTTGCATAGATTCTATTTTGATAAATATGGCCTGCATGTCCCTGCATTTTTCTCTATTCTTTTGTATCCTCTTCCCATCTAACTCCCTTTAAATGTAACTTGAGATTTTCTTTTATGGAAATTATGTAATTAGATTATATAGAATGAGATTAGGAAATAATTACAAGGAGAAGAAGAAGAGATGGCACCGAAGCAAAAACTGAAGAAGAATTGGAATAGTTGTAGAATTATTATTATTTTCTTTAGGTTTGTAATTCATGCATACTACCTAGGCTTGACCTAAAATTGATCCCCTTAAAAGGAAATCAATGTAGTAAAAGTCCATAATTAGATCATTTATTTTAAAATGATTAATATGCAATGCATGATTAATGAGATTACCAAATACACATATGCATACCGTAGCATGCTAATCATGAATGGTGAGACCTAAAAGGAAGAAATCTCTCAATTAAATATTAAGACTAGCAAGCCTGCTATTAACATAGTGGGAACTAGAGGTCTTTTTAGTATTGAATTATTGAGCACACTCAAGCTCATGCTACATTGAATATGATCAAACTATATTAATAATTTCGTTTTAATAGTCTCTTAGTTTGTTGAGCATATTCAAGGCTAATAGGACTAGAGGTAATATTTGAAAAATGCTTATGAGATACAAATGCATCAAAAGTTGATGACCCAGTGATTTAGTAATTGCATGAGATGCAACTAGTTTGAGAAACCTACCATTAAAATTTGAAAATGGCTTGTTGAGCATACTCAAGGTCAAATTCAAAAAGTAAGTGGGTATTGACCCACTAGGAAAGCTTTCAATGAGCTTTCTTAGATTCATAATGAGGGCTATGGGTTTGCAATAAATTAATAGGAGTAAAATACATGCATTTTCTTGAAGACCATATAAAATTGCATTCATGCATAGGATCATAATCTAACATGCTCTCAATATTTATGTATAAGTACATCCCATCATCATGAGCACTTCAAACTCGACTTTATGTAGTATTTTAAATCTCACTAACATTTGATCTCGTCCTTAAAAATGTGCACTTTTTTTTAGAGGTTTAATGTGAGCCAATCAGTTCTGGTATGGTAGAGCAGGTGGATCTAGAGTTCTAGCCATTATGGAAAGTATGGAGCAAAGGAAGAAGAAAGAATGAAGGTGAAAATGAAAAGTGAAAGTGAAATTTGGAGATCTCACCTATATATACCTTAAAAATAAAAATTGCCAAAATTGAATAGGTCCAAAGTAATGCCAATTGCAATACTGTATAATCAAATTTTCAAAATTCGCCATCGATTGAGAGAATTTTGATAGAATGCAAAATGACCAAAATGCCTTTCGAGTTTAAAATATAATTTGGACATATGATGCCCAATCCAAATCAATTCTGGACAATAGGATGCTTAATCCAACATAGGTGCTTAACCTAAAATCCAACACAAGGTGCTTATCTTAAAACTAGTTGAAGCTGCTTAACTTGAAGTTTAACATGAGTACTCAACCTATAATCTAACACTAAGTTCTCAATCTGAAGCTATCACAAGGGTGCTCAACCTAAAAGATCTTGATTAAAGTGCTCAATCCATGTCAAAATACAGTGTCAAGATGCATAATCCAGGCTCAAAAGGCTAGTCTCATCACACCATGGACAGTAAGTGCTCAAGTAAGTATTTTCTCAATTTTAACCTTATTAATCTCATCGAAAAACCTTTAATAAAATTTGTATCACATGAAAATATTTTTGCAAATTTTGCAAGAAGTATAACAATATCCCATCTTATTAAAACTGTATAACAATATCCCATCTTGTTAAAACTATGGCTAAGGATAATTTAAATAGTAACACTTTTTCATGTAATAAGAATCTCACATTATAAACTCTTCATGATTTCCTCTACAATGTACATTTATTTATTAGTTTAATAATCTATATCAAATAAATGCATTTACATAAGTATCAAATAATAAAGAATGCTGTACAAGCCTAGAGTCGATTGACTTTTAGGCATACAACTAATAGCCATGAGATATTCCTTTTGTATTTTGCTTGTTTAAGTTAATTTTTTTCTACTTGATGGATATACCAAAAGTTTAAGGAATGGCATTTTTATGTTCATTTAAGCTAGTTTTCTTAGTTAATTGTTATGGCTGCAAAAACAAGTTTTATTCAAAAGTTTCAAAACAGATTAGATTAAGAAGTCGTTTGCCAAGAATTCAATTATTCATAATTTCAATAGCCAAAATAGAAAATCTTAAATAAATGATACTTTCGATCAAGAATTCATTACTCAAGAGTTCAATTGTGCATTTGAAACTTATATTAGTAATAAAGACTTCATGATTTTATTCACTAATGATAAAATGGAGGATAATTCTAAGTGCAGAGGGTTTATATCATTTTAATATGTGGTGCCATACTTTTATTGTTATGAGGTACTCTTTGATTATGTATGGATTACCGCTAGTTGAACAAAGTGACCATCAAGAACAAGTATCTGTTGCCATAGATTGATGACCTCTTAGAACAGGTTAATGGTGCAAGAGTGTTCTCCAAGATTGTTATGAGGTTTGGTTATTGTCAATTGAGAGTAAAAGAGTCTGATGTGGTAAAGATAACATTCAGAGCAAGATATGGCCACAATGAGTTTTTGGTAATGCCATTTGACTTACCAATGCTCCTATGGCTTTTATGGGCCTAATGAATTGGGTATTTCAACTTTTCTTAGATTAGTTTGTGATTGTCTTTATCAATGATATATTTGTTTACTCTAAGAGTAAAGAGGATCACAAGAAGCATTTGGGAATAATTTTGCAGGTATTAAGAGAAGAGAAGCTCTACGCCAAACTCAACAAGTGTGAGTTTTGGCTTAGTGAGGTGTCTTTTATTAGTTACATTGCATCTGCAGAAGGGATTTATGTTGATCTTAGTAAGATAGAAGGAGTTATGAAATGGAAGCCACCTAAGAATACCATAGAGATCTAGAGTTTCCTTGGATTGGCTAGTTATTACAGATAGTTTGTGAAGGGATTTTCCTTAATAGTTGCACCTATGACTCATCCGTTACAAAAAGATGTCAAGTTTGTCTAGGATGACAAATGTCAAGAGAGTTTTGACAAGCTTAAGGCAATGTTGATAAAAGCACCGATTCTTGTTTAATCAATTTTCGGCAAAGACTTCATCATTTATAGTGATGCTTCACATAACCGGTTAGTTTGTGTTCTGATGTAAGAGGGCAAGTTGGTTGCCTATACTTCTAGACAATTGAAGCTACATGAGAAGAAATACCCTACTCAAGATTTGGAGTTTACAGTAATAGTGTTTGCATTGAAGATATAGAGACATTATCTCTATGGTGAGAAGTGTTATATATATATGGATCATAAGAGTCTGAAGTATCTTCCAACATAGAAGGAGTTGAACTTGAGATAGAGGTGATGGATGGAGTTGATTAAATATTATGATTATATGATTAACTACCACCCTAGCACAACTGATGTAATGGCTAATGCTTTAAGCAGGAAATTCATGGCAACTATGAGAGCTATGAATGTCAGGCTTCAGTCTATGCCTGATAATGCCTTGTTGGCAGAGATACAAGTCAAGCCTAGTCTATTATAGCAAGATGGTCAAAAGGATGATCATAGGTTAGTGAGCGTGATAAGTGTCATCTAAGAAGGGAATCCCACTGAGTATGAAATCAAGAGTAATAGTTATCTGTATTACCACAACAGAATTTGTGTTTTAGATATTCAAGAGTTGAAGAAGTAGATTTTGGATAAGGTGTATAATGCTTCTTATGCTATGCATCCTAGTAGCATAAAGGTGTATTAGGATTTGAAGTTGTCATATTGGTGGCCTAGTACAAAGAGAGATGTGTCAGAATATGTGACCAGATGACTCATTTGTTAGCAGGTCAAGACAAAACATCAGGTTCTATCTAGGTTGCTGCATCCTATAGCAATTCCAGAATAGAAATGGGATAGAGTCACTATAGACTTTGTAGTTGGTTTGCCTATGGCCAAGAACAAGCATGATTTAGTATGGGTTGTGGTGGATCATCTTACCAAGATAGCTTATTTTATACCAGTAAGGACAGACTATTATATGAAAAAGCTTGCTGAGTTGTATATAGATAGACTATTCTATGAAAAAGCTTACTAAGTTGTATATAGATGAGATTGTCAGGTTGCACAGAGTGCAATCTTTAATTATATCAGATCGGGACCCACAGTTCATATCGAGGTTTTAAAAGAAACTTTACAATTCCTTGGGTATTCAGTTGAGTTTTAGCATGGCGTTTCATCTGCAGATTGACAGATAGTTAGAAAGAGTAATTCAGGTAAACCTTTGATACTTGAGTAATTAAATGTTAGTATATGTGTGGTGATATGCTTATAATGAAGCATTGGTATTAGGTGCTTGAAGACATGTTAAGAAGTTGTGCCATCAAGTTTAAAGGTAGTTGGGATCGCTATCTATCATTAACAGACTTTGCTTACAATAATAGTCATCAATCGAGTCTAGGAATGGCTCCTTATGAGGTGTTGTATGGTAGGAAGTGAAGAACACCATTATGCTAGAATGAGCTCAGTGAAACCAAGCTCATGGGACCAGACTTGATCAAGGATGCCAAAGAGAGGGTGAAAATCATCAGGGACAGCTTAAAGGTAGCCTCTAATAGACAGAAGTCTTATGCTGATCTTAAGAGGAAATATGTGGAGTTTCAAGTGGGAGACAAGGTATTTCTCAAGGTTTCACCTTAGAAGAAAGTTCTGAGATTTGGCAAGATAGGAAAGCTAAGTCTGAGGTTTATTAGGCCATATGAAGTGGCAGTGTGTGGGGTTAGTAGCCTATAGACTAGCATTGCCACCTGAACTTTAGTAGGTTTATGATGTCTTTCATGTATTTATGCTTAGAAGATACAAATTAGACCTAACACATTTATTATCAGTGAAAGAGGTTGAGGTGAGACTGTATCTATCATATGAAGAAGAACCTATTAGAATCCTGGCCAAAGAAGTCAAGGAGTTACGGAATAAAATAGTCCTATTGGTAAAGGTTGCTTGGAAGCATCATGGAATAGAAGAGGTGACTTGGAAAATAGAAGCTCAAATGCGAGAACCATACCCCTAATTGTTTGAAATAGGTAATGTCAAGGACGGCATTTCTTTTAAGAGGGGAAGTAATGTAAAGACTAAGAAATCCTGTTATTTATGAATAGTATTTTCCTAGGGTGAATAGTGCTCTCGAAACCCAAGATGCACTAAATAACCCGAGTGAAAGTACTAGTTATAAAATAATTTTGGGCAAAGTTTGAAACCAATCAAAAATTATTTGGTTGGTTAAAAATGCTAGAAATTTTTTGCGGTTGTATCTTGTGAATAGTGACCATGGCAAAATTGAATCATAAATATTTTTAAAGTTGCTTAGAAAATTATGGGACTTATATGACCTAATACTCAAAAATTCTAATTAACTTGTTGGCGCTGGAATTGGAATTTTGGGTGGTCGGGAAGTATTTTATCTAAATATTGGGAAACATAAAAATGGCTTTTTAATTTGGTTCCTTTCATTTTTCGAGCTCCAATTTTTAGAATGTTGTGGGGCCTAAATTAATTTTATTTTTCATGATTAAATAAGGTTAATGGGAGTTAAAAAAGAGGAGAAAAATTGGTAGAATATAAACTTAAAATTTATTTTTTTTAAAAACTATATATAGGTCAACATTTTCTTATTTTTGTCCAATGCCATGAACAAACACTTTCTTCCTCTTCCTTTTAAAATCATCGGCCATAAAGAGGGAGTTCCTTTATTTTTTGCCACCTCTCCTCCATTAATCACTTATTTCTATAATTTAATGGAAGATTTAGTATCCCCATATCCTCTAGACACAAAATCAAGCAAAATACTCAAAGGAAATCGAAGGAAATTTCCCAAATTTGAGTTGGGTGAATAGTGACACTTTTTTATTCAGGTAAGAATTTCAGAAACTTAATATTTTTCTCATAATCTATAGGTGTCCAAGAGTTGTTTAATGTGATCATTTGTAATTTTTTATGCCTGTATAAATTTATTCGAATTTTTATAAATCAAATCTGTAATAGGCAGTTAATGAATCAGAACGGGCTCGAGAAAGAGGAAGTCGAAGGTATAGACAAGCTTTGTGGTCTATTTTTAGGTATGTGTTAAATTATCTTGTGTATTTAAAGCATGCCCTAATTTTTGCATAATGTATGTATATGGGAAAGTAAATTATGTATATGAATAATTGGCATGTAAATTATGATTATAGGGTAAGATAAGATATGTATGTTTGTAAATTGATAGAAGAAATGGTGATTTTGGGTGTAGAAGCATGATGGCCGAATGGCCTTGAAAGTGTGTATGTGGGTGTGTTGTTGTAATGTGTGTATAATTAAGCATTTAATGACATTTAATGATGAATTATGACCCATGAACATGTGATATGATGGATTTAAATGAAATTGCACCATGTATGTGTGTGTGTGAGTAAGAGTGTATGGCTTATGGCTGAATGGCCATTTGAATATGCATATAGGTATATGTTAATTATCACACATAAATAAGCATAACTAATGGCTTGTGAATGTTTTTGTATATGTAAAAAATGAGATGATGGTTGAAGAGTAATATATACATGTATGAAATAGTAAAGTTATGAACATAACCTTTATGCATGAATGCATATAAGTAAGCATCATGTTAGTTTTATGTTGCACTTGTGTAATTATGGCATATTGAGTTGAAGTAAACATGAGGTTTGATGTAATATGAAATGAAAAGTAAACATTAATGCTTAATGTGTTTTGGCCGAATGGAATGACCAATTGTGACCATAAATGTTGCTGGGTAAAAGTGTTAAATTTGTGACTTGAAAACATAGCATTAATATGAGTGTGTGCATATATAGTGGCCAAAATAGCCTATTAGTTCTTAATGCATGTATATGCCTTAAAGTGAGCATAAAATGAAAGATATGTGATCATGTGTTAGACATGGGTTATTAGATGTTAAAAATGAGTATGTAAGCATACAATAAAGATGTATGACATATGAGAGTGATTAATGCATGTGACATTATGCTTAATCACCAAAGTGTGGGAATAACAAATATTCTTAGTTTAATCAATCTTTGATGATGTTAAAATCAAATAAGTTATTTTAAACCTTAATATGATGGTGAAATTAATAACACATTAGAATAACCCATATGAGTAACAACCTAGTTATGGATAGGTTGACTAGTCAACTAGGGATAGCTATCAGCTGTTAGGACACTTCATGGGTTGATGACGATTTATGGGTCCACTTTTAGTCTGACCCTAAAAACCTTTATTTTTATGATATTTGGATCCCATGCTGGTGCAACAACCATTTAGGTCCTACAGGGCCACTATACATTTCTACGCGGGTACAACTGCCATTTAGGTCTAGTGGGATCACTGTACATCTATGCTAGTGCAATAGCCATTCAGGTCCAATACGCACAATGATCCCGATATCCATAGGAATTGTGTTCTCATTAAAATGGGTATTATTAAGATACTTAAATGAACATAAAAGATCTTAATTAGTCTTTTACACATATTGCACAGTTTCTGCCATTTGAATGATGAATGATATTGAGTATGCATCATTTGCATTATTTATGACCATGGATAGCATGTATAAATGTCATGTAGTGTCTTATACATCTATGTGCCCAATATGTATGTAAATTTCTTTATGTTAGATAATGCATATGCATGAGGTAATGATATTACATTTATAATTAGTATGATTACTTAAATCATGCATAATTGAAACTGGATATGTATTTATGGCATTATGCAAAAGTTATTTTGATTACACTGCTAAGCAAATCATTTTATTTGTGATGCGTAGGTAAGGAGGATGATTAAGCCCAAGCCTCAGGACATCTAGACAAGTAAGAGAAGAGCATTCTTTTGGTATATTTTACTGTATGTAATTAAGTTATAAGATTTATAGACAATAGAAAATGCACTCTTATGTTGGATATAATTACTCTTGGGCTTAAACCATAGCCTGTTGTAATTGTAACTTGTATATGGTTTTGTAACTATATTTTAAACTTTTTAAACTGTCTTATGCTTGATTGTTGTCTCTTCTTAAGGTTGAGATTGTGTTGATGTTGATGATGGATTTAGAGTGATAAGAAGGATCATAGAGATGGGAAAATGATTGTGAAATGATTTAGAAGTGTTTATCTTGATTGTAGGTTACTATTCAAAATTTGGGATAGTGCCCGGTACAGTCGCTATGCTACCGAAATTTTGGTACGAGGATTCCTAATTTTGAATATGTAACTTGATTTTTGAAAAGTTTTTGAAAACTCATATTTTTATGTATTAACCAAGCATGAAAAGATGTTGTAAATAAAGTTGTATGAGTAAAGATTAGATATCATGTTATGTGCACACTTATTAGTCATGTTTGGTGACTGGCCCATGATCAGATCGGGTAATGGGTGACACAGTCATCACTAATTCATAAGGTGAACATATCCAGCCATAAATTTCATCCCAAGCATAAAAATGAGCATAATGTACATCATTTCACAAAATACATACATATTCACTAACATAAACTCATTTTAACTTATTTCAAACCCTTATAACTTCATTTTAATGCATACACATACACACACACACACACACACATACACTCTATGTCACTTAACCCACATGTTTCGCCATTTGGCTATATGCATGTTTCACATACCACAATCATATATTCAACATCCATGTATATCCCATAATCACTTAGCATCATTCATATGCACATAACACATAAAACTTACATAATTGCCTAACATGCACTTAAGCACATCCTTCATGCATTTTGGCCATAACATATTCCACATCAAAACATTTATTTCTTCATCTTTATTATGCTATCATACCTCATATAAATTACATAAATGCATATCCTGCCCAACTTAACCTAACATTTCCTTAATCACAACACATAGCAACATAACATTAAATAAACATGGGAGAGTCATTCAACCACATAAAATTCTACACTCAATTCATCAATTTAATTATCATTCAGGCATTATAGCATACTCATTTCATTAATTTGCATTCTCATTTATTACTCATAATTGCATACATATATACATGCATTTTTTCACTTAAGATATGCATTATCCAATAATTTACTTTAATTACACTTACATTCTCAATTGAATTTCATAATTATGTTAATATCATACTTATATTCACATCTTATCCTAAACATAGTACCAAACCATGTTAATAGTCATTCAACCTTAAATATAACCACTTAAAGTGCCATTTAGTTATTTCTCATACCATATATGTATGAGCATACATATTTTATCATTGCAAAACAAGCTTACATTTAACTATTTTATTTATCATATTTAATCATTCCGTCCTAATACATCAATTGTGACATTGAATTCTTTACTATTTCTCATTGGTCTTCCTTCTATACTTATCAAGCATATACCTTAAAGCATACAAAAATTCCAATTAAAATCTATGCACTTCCAAAATTAAAATTGACCTTAGAAAACTTCAATTAGAATTAAATGGCATCCTTAAAAATTTTAAAAGCCCCAATATAACTACTCATGCATTAATCAGTTACTCTTCATCCATAACCTCTAAAAATTCACAATAAATATAATAGCCATCTAATTCTTAAATTGACTTGATAAATATCTTATTAGCATCCTATTACATCTTAGAAAAATATCAAAGCTTGAAAATAAACCCTTTTTTTTATACTTGATTACTATTCATCCATAATATTAAAAAATTTATAGAAATTCAAACATACATCCAAATTAAAATCCAACTTAATATATCTTATTTTGGAACCTCAAATTACACTTAAAAAATATTAAAACTAAAAAATCAACACTTATCCAAATTCAAGTTACTATTCACCCATGCATAACCCATATGAAATTCTAATAAATTTTTTTTTTCAATTGAGCCCTAAAATCTAATGTTCAAAGCTTGTAGGAGTTGAATCATATCATAAAGGGTTGATTTGGTGTGAGGTTTGAAGGAAATTTAGAGAAGAAAAGCTTGGAAGCCCTAAAAATGGCTTCTTTGCCTTTCACATGAAAAAGAAGAAAAATGGCTACTAGAAATGTGTCTCTTGGCTACTGAAAATTAGGTTTATATATCAAAAATCAATGGCCAAGATCATTTCATTAAAAGAAATTCAATGGCCTAAATTAAAGCCCAACTAAAATCTTTGGTTTTCTTGCTTTAATCCTTTCTCTTTATTTTTGTTTTTCCATTCCAACATCAATTTTATTACTTTATATAGTCCTAAATAATTTTACATATTATTCCTTAAAAGCCCCAAAAAATATGTGCTCAAAAACCAAAAAAAGTTTGATTAAAGTCGCTACTTTTATCTTTACTCGATTTTTATAAAATACTTCCCCATGTTCTAAAATTCCAATACCTATACCATTATATTCCTTATAATATTTGAGCTTTAGGATGTGGCATTTTTGGGTTCATCTAAGCACATTTAAAATATTTTACACTTGAACTTTAACTATGTCACTATTCACAGTACACTACTGTAGAAACTTAACTTTTATTTTTAAATTCTCCCAATTAAAACATTAACTGTCAGTGGGTTATTAAGGAAAATAGTTTAATGATGGACTTTTATACATTAACCCGTCAGTGGGTTATTATGAAAAACTATAAGGTTAGACTTTCACACTTTAATCTATTGACTTTCATTTTATAGAATTAGTGTTTCTTATCATAACCACCTTTAAATAAATAATTCCATCTATGTTCATGTATATATATCATATGATCTCCTTAACTATATTCCTTACCATAATTTCTACCTTTTAACCACCTTAGAGACTTCATTTTTAATGTATACTTCACTTAAAAATATTCCAATAATTGCCTTTAACCTGATTGCGAGTTATCATACAAAAATAGAGAGAACAAACTTTTACATAATAACCCACTTATAGGTTAATCACATATCTCAAAGGATTTCATAAAAATTCCAAATTATGCATTAACTCGTCTGTGGGTTAATGTACAAAACCATAAGGTTAAACTTCCACATTGAGCCCACTTACTTCGATCCTGGAGCATTAGTGTGACTTAAATCTCAAAAAACACTATTCACATCCCAAATAGTACTATTCATAGTACCGAGATTTTTAGGTGTTACATTTCTTCCATGTTATCATAGCTATGTACTGTACTCTAATCTCACCTATGTTATCATGCTCATATAAATATAAACATATAATATAGACATACTCATAGGTTCAATGTAAACCATAAAGTTTAAAAACACATGCCCCACATTTATAATTCTTCTTCTTTTCCTTTTATATTATTGCTAAATAATAAATATATTCATATATATAATAACTAATACAAAATGTGCCATATGCATCCATTCATGTTAAGTTTATTAATTAAATTATTATCTTATCACTATTAATTGCCTCAAATCCAATAACATTGTGTATTAGATTCGAATGGCCTAACTAATAGTATTTATACCATAATGATATCATATGCACACGTATGAGTTAACTGTTGATATAATAAACCTTATTATATTTTCAATTATTTTCCATATTCATAAATCATAAATTTATTCTTATTAAGCCTTATCATTCAATTATATTACTTTGATTTGCCTATACTTAAAAGACAAATGCTCAAAATTGGATAACATGATTACTAGGCTATAGAGGCCATCTTGGACCACAAAGGTCATACTAGACCTAAAGGTCATCAACTAGACCCAAAGGTTATCAACTAAACCTAAAGGTTATACACTGAACCCGATAGTCATCAAGCAGTACGGAGGTACCTTAGCAACTACTATGTTCCCTAGTTGACTGTCAACCTATCCTATCTAGGTTGTCTACTCGTATGGGCTAATCATCTTACTTATTTAAGTTTCACCTTCTTAAATAAGTTAAAATAAGTTTTTCTCTTTTTATGGTCAACACATAATCTTGGGGAAAATATAATGTTCTTAAGTCACTGTTCTCAATTAAGCATCTTTCATGCTTTAAGTGGCCATATGCCATTCTATCCATGATCACTTTGTTTATGATATTCACATCTCAATATTCCTCATAATTGGCATAATTGCAATCAATATAGGCCATTAAGCCATACAAGGCAAGGGATGCCATCATGAAGCTTTCTTTATTCTCTTTATGTTATCACACGAAAATAAGCATACACAATTTATAATAGATCATTATCATGATGCATCGTAGTCTTATATTCTTAATATCATACTTAGAGTTCATCATATACATATCCACAACTATATGCTTAATACCCAATATAAGGAAAGTATGATCGCATACCTTACACACATAATTCACATGTTCTTATTGCTCAAATAACCCATCTTTGCACAGCCATACTTCGTATAAACCATATACATAAAAAGCAACACTCATGTACACTAGTTAGGCTATTCGGCCATATCATGATAAAAACCATATGTAACACTTCTTTTGCATTTTACAACATCTCATGCATATACATGAGCTCTCAATATAGACATAGCATAATTACATGCTCAAATCCTTACTCAAATGGTAGATTTCATAAAAAATCATTTAATTTCTTTATTAGGCATTCAGATAGTACACATGTCATAATCTTATAGATCACATTCTCATGTTACATACTTAATTATATGCTCAATACATCACTACTTTATCATTACATGCTCATTTCATTTAGTACATACATCATTTCATGATTAAAGTAACTCATTTGCACATGCATTAACTTAATTTCACCAACACACTCACAATTACATTTATTGTATACACATATCAACACTTTAACACAATAAAACTCATAATTAATGCATATATGATGTTGATTACACTTACATACTAACACCACATCATGCATTCATGTATTTATAACTTCTAATTAAACCATTTTAGATCATAATCATTTCATCCACATAGACATTTCAATAATATATATTCATATCATCTTGTATAGGTTTTGGCTTTATTAATGTTTCTAATCATGCCATTGTTTATTAGTTACTTCCATAGTCATATCATTAACTTATTTAAGCTTAAACTTAAACCCTTCCATTTTATTTTCATTTCCCTTTTGTTATTATTTGTATGTCTTGTCCCATACCAACTTCATCAATTCATATTTCTTTCTTCATTTCTCCAATTACGTTATTAATTCCATAATTAACTTCATTTTCACACAATTAAGAAGCAATCCGCCTTCATGGTATATTTAAGCATTTTCGGTCATCACACTAATTCACATGCATACACTACATAATTATCTCAATTTTATAATTCAAATATACATTGAACTTTACTTAGCTACAAATTAAACATGCATCTTATTTATCATTAATATTTATGCTTATAACACAAATATTTCACTAACATACACACTTTAATTATTCAAATTTCAATTAACAATGCATTATATTGTTGGATACACATACTAAATGGTGTCAAGACACCTAGCAAGTCTCTTCTAGCTCCCTTTGCTTCCTTTTTCCCTTATCCTTCTTTCTTCCTTTTTAAACATAACCTCAACCACAAATAAAAAATTCACAAAAATTATAATATGCCTCTAATCATAAAATCAACCTTATAAAACTCTTATTCGTACCCAAAAGACACCCTAAAATTTTAGAACTCCTTAAATAGACTATTTCTCAAAACTTGGTTACTATTCATTCCATAACTTATAGAAATTCATAATAAGTCATAAAGGCATCCAAACTTAGATCTAATTTGATAATGTGTTCTTAAGTACTCATAGAGCATTAGAAAAATGTTAGATAAAAAAAATCTTACCTTTTTCAAAATTGGGTTACTATTCACTCATAACTTAAACCTTTAAATTCCTTTAATTTTTCTTGAATCTCTTGCTTGAATTAGTGTTTAGAGGCCTTAGAGGTGTGAAACATGGGGTTAGATGATAAATTAAGGGGTAAAAATATAGAAAAAGAAAAGAAAAATAGAGGATGGGGGAAAGAGAGTTGGCATTGGCTAGTAAAAGATGATTTTTACACTATTCACCTTGGACTAAAAAGTCAAGTTATCTATTATAGGAAAATCAAAAGTCAAGTTATCTATTATAGGAAAATCTAACTTTTATGCTCTTTACCCTAATGGTCACCAAACTTTCATCTTTATATTCTATTAGTCCCTTATC
>CANXYI012243075.1:0-10049 GCA_948208565.1 Hura crepitans | reverse complement strand
GTTCGATTCTTGGAAGGTGAAAATAGAAAGAACCGAACCGAATGAACTTATTAAAACGACGTCATTTTGAGCTAAAATGATGTCGTTTTGGGACTTTTATATATAAAAAATGAAAAATATAGAATTTTAGTTAATTCGGTTCGGTTCTATATAAATATCGATTTTTTTGATTCGATTCTTATAAATTTCTATTCGGTTTTGAAAATTTTGACATTTCAGTTTTTAGTTCTTTCAGTTCGATTCGGTTCTGACCAAACCGATCGGTTGAACAACCCTAGGAGACAGCTTTAGATATAAAATGTTCAAGTTGTTAAAAGTCTTTTTACACAAGTCCTTCCTTTAAACCTGCATATAAAATAGATCCGTCTTTTGATAAACTAAGACTTTTGATATTTTGTGAAAAATACCAAGTCTTTTTATCCTCAAGCATTCGATCAACTGTTTGATCGAATTCCTTTGCATATTTTTCATAACTTTTGTTACCAAATTCCCAACCTGATTCTCTTTGGGAATCTTCGCAAGATAGTATGGGATTTCTAGCCTATCCTGGCACTAAATGCTTTACTTTAAAATCATATTTACCAAATAGTTCTTCCAGTGTATCCCACTCTGAGCCATCCTTGAGAAAATCATCTTGTGAGTAATCATCAAGAAGATTATCTCTAAAGTTTGTATCAAACTCTTCCCTATTAAGGGTTTGATTTGGAATCCCTTGGGATTCATTAGCCTTTTCACCAACCTCTTGACTTGAAATGTCACCTTTCATAATTTTAGAACCTAATGTGCTCTCCTTCTATGAAGAAGTTAGGCTTTTAAGACTTCCCAAAATGCCTTTTTTAGCTTTACCTTTAGTGTGAAACTTATCGTTCCATTTTAGGATTTGCTTTCTTGTTACTCCATGCTTGGTAACAACTTTATCCTTGAAATCTGCTGAGTGCTAATCCTTTCAGACTCATAATTTCTCCTATAAGGGTTAAGATTACAAGGATTGATCATCTTTACTCTGGGCTTGTCCCTTCTTAGCCCTTTATCTCTTTTTTTTTGGGTTAACCAATCTTTTTAAACTTGCTGCTGACTTCCTAAAACATTTGAAGCAAAATGTCCCGGTTACTCACACAACCACTAGATAATATCTTTTGATGCACCTGCTTTTACTGTCTTTAAAGAACCAAGGCCTTTACCCATATTCTTCTCTTTTTTTTTCTCGTAAGAGGACATTTTCTCCTTAAATACCCTTGACTCTTGCATGTCCATCATAGCTCATTAATGAAAGTAAGATCTATCGACAAGATTAGAAAGTTCACATAAAAGAGAATCATCTATTACATTTTAAGAAGAAATATATTCAATAACAAACCTACAATAACTAAACCATTATTACAACCTCAAGAGTCTAGTTTGTCTAGCCTCTTTAAAATTCAAATTTATAAAACTTTTCACATAGGTTGAATCTGTTATAAGAAAAAACCTTTTAGGTGCCAAAAAAGGCAAAAGGTTTTAATTCCATATTTTGCTGCTAACACCTCCTTTTCATGAACTAGATAGTTTAATTCTACACCTTTAAAGGTTCCAGACCAATAGTTACAAATAAGTTCAAGTTTTCTTTACTTGATTTTTAAAACTATTATTATATAAAGCATTTGCATCCAAGACTAACTCATTCTTGTCAGAAGGTAAATTTAAACAAGGTAAATTTTTCATTTTTTCTTGTACTTATATTACAACTTGAGTGTCTTCTAATACCAGGGATTTTTATCAAATGTTTTATTTGCAATCATTCCAAGGTATTTGGAAAGATATTTCATGAATTGTCTAACATAATTAACAAGTTAATAAAACCTTTGTACTTGCTTCCTATCTTTTAATCCATTAGCGAATTGAGTAATTTTTTTTCTAAAATATGACTTTGTAGCCATACCTTTCCTTTAATAATATTAATCCCTAAAAATTTTACTGTTTCTTTAAACCTTTCTATCTTCTTCTCAAATAGAATCATACCTTCTTTTCAAAAGATATCAGCCACCTGCTCAAGATAACTCATGTGTTCATCTTTATTACTACTAAAGACTAACATAACGTCTATAGGCATTATGAAAAAATTCTTTAATGCCTTAAAAGCATTATCCATTTTGCATTGAAATATGTCTGGGGGATTCTTTAATCCAAATGGCAATACCAACCATTCTTATATTCCCTTAGGTGCATTAAATGCTATCAAAGGTATTGAGTTTTCCTTAATTTTTACTTGCTAATAACCACTTTTTAAATCAAATTTAGAAAAAATGGAAGGTTTTTTAAAACTTACCTTATCTATGACATCTCCTACAGTAGGAATCTTATGGTTATCATATTCTGTGGCCTAATTTACTTGATGGAAGTCTATAACCATTCGTGTTTTTTCTCGCACCTACTCTGTATGGTTAATTACTAAAGGCTGGACTAGAATGTGGACTGACATAGTCTCTAATCAACCCTTTTTTGAGCAACTCATAAATTTATTTATCAAATTCTTCAATCATCTCATCTGTGTATGCTATGTTCCTAGCTCTAATGATTTTGCTAGGATCTTTTAGTTCTACTTTGGCTGTTATACCATTTAGAACCCATAATTTTAGTGGAATATCACTAAAATTATCAGCTAATTTAACTAGAAGCGTATCCCACTTAGTTCCTACTAGCTGGATGCTTTTTGCAATTAATTGCTTTATCGGACTCTATGTTTTAAAATGCAATTCTTCATACCAAGTGTCATTTGACTCCTGCAATTCAAACAAATGTTTTACCACACTATGCTTGCATTTTAAAAGCTAGTTCAGAAGGCATAGCACCACACAAGTTAGATATTTTAATAGGATAAAATCCAAATTTTAGTTTGAATTTAATGCTAGAAAGAATTGGGAATTGTGTTCTTTCAAGAGATGCATGAAATTCATCCTGTATTAAGAGATAATTTTCTCTTTGCCCTTTTAAAAATGCATTTTCCAAAATGATATCAGCATCAAGTTTCGGGATTGCCAAAAGTTTATCAATGATAAACCTTTTTCCACCAATGATAGTAGGCACATGTCCTGCCTTATGGATTATTACATTTACCTCACCTCCTGTTATTCATAGCACCACTAGTTGGGGTAATGGGTGCCACCATTCATTAGGCAATGAATTTAGTCTTGTACTACTAACTCTATACCCTATATCAATCAATGCCTCTAAGGAATAATCATAGTAACCTAAGAAATTTAAATGTAAGTTCAATTTATGTACTCAAACTTGCCTTTTTAATGTTGAAAGCCTTTTCTAATGCCACAAATATGAAGGAAACCATCATCTAAATTTCCTCAAAAGGGATAAAATGCTGTTTAGAGGTTTTCTAAATTTGTCTCACCACTTTAGGAATGAATGTTATTGGCCTTGTTGGTCTCAAAGCACTCAAGAGGGGGGGGGGGGGGAGGGGGGGTGTGTGAATTGAGTGTTTAAGAAATTTTTGAAAAAAGAAACAAATTTCTACTCTAACCTTTTCTTAAGACTAGGTTTAGATCACTATGTTTTAGATCGAGCAAATTTGCAGTTACATCAGAAAAATACTTTTAAGGTAGAATGTAAAAATACTGAATTTTAGAAATTCGCTTAAACCTTTTGTATAAAACTGAACAATCAAAATTTTTTTATCAACAGTTCACTTTTGAGAGGTAATTAAGATTTTGAAAACAAGTAAAAATTCTCATAAAGAGTAAAGTAAAAAGAAAAGCTAACCCAAGAATTTTTATAATGATTCGGCTATCTCAAGCCTATATCCACTTCTTAAGAAAATACACTTGACACTTGAGTTTCTCTTTACTTAACTCTTTGTGTTTGGCAAGAGTAAAAGCTAATTACAACTTTAAAATGGTACCCACAATCTTTTACTAGATTGAATAAAAAACCTTTGTTAGATTTTCCCACTTTCAAAAACAAGAATGATTTTATATAGATAAATGCCTTACAAGAATCTATAATTAAACTTGAGAAAAAAGTGTGTAATGAATAATGCACATAAAGTGTGGAGTTTAGAGTAGAGTGTAGAGCAGAAATCTCTTTTAGAAAAAAGGAATTCCAACACTTTTTTCTTTTTCTTACTTGCTTTTAAGTGAAAGACTTGAGCCAAATATATAGGGTGAAAAAGATTTTTGACTGTTTGAAATAATGTTTGACTGTTTAGAGATAGAAAAGTACTTTTTACATAGTGCCATTTTTTCATCCTTTCTGTCTAGAACAATCATATAGAATACTATCTAGATTATAGCAGTCTATTTTATATGGTCTGTTCTAGATCAAAAAAATATTTCTTTATGCAATTTATATATATGCTCAAGTGAATATGTGATCCTCAACTTTAATTATTACAAAAATAAGTCCTAAAATATAAGCTTTTATAATTCTCTTCTTAAATCCCTTTTTCTTCATAGATGCTTTATATTCTTTTAAGCTTTTCATATAAGTCTTCTTTCACACTAGATAATATCCTGAATGTTTTTCCAACCACATGAAAAACAAAAATAAAAATAATTTAAGGTTTTAGAAATCATCAAAACTATGATTGTAGCCTATTGATCCAATAATTTCCCCCTTTTGATGATGTCAAAACCCTAGATTATTCTTTGAATGTTGTTAGTTACATATGCTCCCCCTGAGTTTATGCATGAAATAAAAAATCCATTTATCAAGGAGACTTCAAAACATTATATTAATAATCTTACTGTAATTTGAGTCTTTTATACCCATATAGCAACATATACCAATAATAAGATTCACGTAGCAAAATACATACCAACAAAATATCAGTCATAGTATGTAGCTAGTAAAATCAAAATAAAGTACATATTATGCATAAGTAATGATCCCTAATTTCTCCCCCTTTTTGACAACATCAAAAAAGAGTAAAATTAAGGCAAACAAGATGTGGTTTGACATAGAACAAAAAGGAACAAAAGTCAGAGGCCAACAAATCAAAACATTTTAGCTTGAAGCAGATTCTAGACATGATGAGTTAGTTACTGGAGATGATAGAGAATGCCTTCAAGTGCTTGAATCTCAGTAGAGTGGGAGGATGAAGGTGATACGGGTGAGGCAGGAGGATGAGTGGATATTTCTTCCTCGGAATTGTTGTCAAAATCTCCCAAAACTTTTATTTGTGTCTCAGAGCTGCCTTGCTCTTATTTTGAACCTTCACTGTCCTTAGAGACGAGAACTATAGGTTCTTTCCCTTTAAAGGAAATCTTAACAGTCTTTTGGGGTTTTGACCACATGGGATCTTAAGGTGGAAGCTGCTCCTGACAAGAGTTTCCTTAGGTTTTTTGATAGGAGGTCTGGTTAATGGTTCATTGGCAACCCTTTTTTCCAGAAGCAATAAGCTTCTTGTGAGATGTTTCAAAGAAGATTTTGCATATCTTAAATCTTGGGTCAAATTAGAGAAAGGGTTGAAACAGAGTAGGAATTTCCCAAGCAAGGAGGAGTTTGGTTAATAACATGACAAAAGGTAATTTAATCCCCTTGTTGGGTTTTCTTCTAAGGTTAGTGATGGAGGTAATCATCTGATTTACTATTAAGTAAGGTAAATTGATCGGCTGACCATAATAAATATACCACAATAGACAGTAGTATAAACCAATCACATAATCTACACTACCTAACCAAAGGACAATTACAGCAGTGATGAACTTATAAATCATTCGAAATTCTGGAAACATAGAGGTGAAAGGGATTCTAGTTTTAAGATAAGCTTTATTTAGGTTTCTTAAAATCTTGTCAAATTCCTTTTTTTTTATTTTTGGACAGTCCTTGATCTTAATACCCTTAGACAACTTTTTTCCCATGTTTAGCATGCTATAAACTTCATACAATAGTGGTAGAGACACAATCTTTGACACCTCATTCACAGTAACCATAAAATGTTGATCATCCATAATTTGAATAGAGTTGTAAAACTCATTTATCAAGTCGGGATAGATTTTAGGGGTCTCATAGGTGAGGAATGTTTGCCATTTCTGATCAGTAAGCCACTTTACAACTTGAGTATTGTTTTGTTCGATGAAGTCCCAATCGACATTTGCAAGCGGAATGAAATCTAGAGTTTCTATGGATTCTTATGTGTCCTCATTGGGTTCATCGATGAGAGTGAGATGGGGAGTGCTTCGGGTTTGCATTTTTTTAACGGAGAAGTAGGCGTCGGTGTTGGTTGCACTATTTGGGAGGACGGTGGTTCCAGGGGTTGAGAAGAAGAACTAATAGGTTTTGATTTTAGAGGTTTGTGACCCATGTGTTTGTGTCGCATGGTTGGATCAAAATTTTTTTAAAAGGAAGAAAGAATGAGTGATGGATAGAGAACGGTGAATGTGAGAGAGAGAAAAAAGAAGAGCAGTTTTTTGAGAAAGAGTAAATGAGGAAATAAATTTAAAATTTAAAAGGTGTTAACAATGTGAGAGGTTAATTGGGGAAAAGTCAAAAAATAAAAACTCATATAAAAGTCAAAAAGTTAAAAAAAATTGAAATTAAAAAGGGTTATAAAAGGTGGGAGAGGAGGGAAAAAGTACAAAGTTGTGCTTTAAGTAACAAGTATAAAAGAAAAGGAAAAGATAAAAAAAGTTATAGGAAACATAAAAAGTGATTTTTGGAACTATGCATAAGCAAGATGTCAACATCTTTTTTTTTTATGGAGCCACCAAAAAAATGAGTTAGATGTAACATTAAAAAATAATTAAAAGTTGATTAATATGATTTAGACACATAGATCTAGAGCATTTAGTAATCTAATCAGACATTGTTCTGATCTGGATGTTGATCTAATATGATTTAAGCATAACATATTAGAACACATAATTAAGAAATAATCTTTAGAAATGTGTTAAGAACAGAGTTATATTATGTGTAGTCTTCAGAGGTTCCCATACCTAATTTTCTTCCACTTTCACAGAATTAATCTTCCTTCAAGGGTTAGGTAAGGATGTCAGCTAATTAATCCTTAGTTGAAATAAAATTTAATTTAACATCTCTTTTCTGAATGTGATCTCTAATAAAGTGATGTTTGATTTCTATATGTTTTGTTTTGGAATGCATCATAGGATTTTTGGTTAAATTGATGGCACTGGTATTGTCACATAGAATTTGAATATAATATAGTTCAACTCCATAATCTTCAAATTGTTGTTTAATCCATAATATTTGAGCAACGTAACTTCCAACAACAATATACTCAGTTTCTACAGTAGATAGAGCAACTGAATGTTGTTTTCTACTAGACTAAGTTATTAAGGATTGCCTTAAAAAATGACAAGCTCCAGAGGTGCTCTTCTTTTCTATTCTACACCCTGCATAATCTGCATCAGAATAATCTATTAGATCAAGACTAGTATGTCTAGAATACTATAAACCCAGATTTTAAGTACCCAAAAGATATCTAAGTATCCTTTTTACAATAGTTAAATGTGATTCTTTTGGTATATTATGAAATCTAGCACAAATACACAAGCTGAAGTGTATATATAGTCTGTTGGCTGTGCGATATAGAAGTGAGCTAATAATCCCTCTATAGAGTTTTTCATCTATATTTTTTCCTTTTTCATCTTGTTCTATCTTTGTAGTTGGACTCATTGAAGTGCTTGAAGGTTTGGCTTCCAACATTTTGAATCTTCTAAGTAACTTCTTTGTATACTTTACTTGATTTATGAAAATTCCATCTTTGCATTGTTTGATTTACAACCTGAGGAAGAAGATGAGTTCACCCATTATACTCATCTCAAATTTTTTCTTCATTAACTTTTCAAATTCTTTACAAAGTGACATATTAGTAGCACTAAAGATAATATCATTAACATAGATTTGCACAATAAGCATATTGGATGTTTTATGTAAAATAAAAAGTGTGGTATCAACTTTACCTTGTTTGAAACCATAAGCAAGTAGAAAGTTGCTTAATCTTTTATACCATGCTCTAGGAGTTTGCTCCAAACCAAACAAGGCTTTATTGAGTTTGAAGACATAATCTGGATGGTCAGAATTTTCAAAACCAAGAGGTTGTTTTACATACACCTCTTTATTTAGAAAACCATTTAAAAATGCACTTTTTACATCCATTTGATAAAGTTTAAAGCCTTTAAAACAAGCAAAAGCACATAATATCCTAATAGCTTTTAATCATGCAACAAGTGCAAAATGTTTCATGAAAATATATTCCTTCTTCTTAATTATAGTCTTAAGCCACAAGTCTAGCTTTGTTTCTCGTTACAATGCCTTACTCTTTTAATTTATTTCTAAATACCATTTAGTGTTTATAATAGAGCAATTTTTAGTCCTAGGAACTAACACCCATACTTTATTTAGTTCAAACTGATTGAGTTCTTCTTGCATAGTAAGAATCCAACTCTCATCATTTTGAGCTTCAACAAAATTTTTGGGTTCTACTTGTGAAACAAAAGCTACATTACCATAATATTCTTTTAATGCTCTTATGGTCATCATTCTTGTATAAGGATCAATCAGTAGATTTTCTTTAGAATGATATTTATGAAAACTCTAGTCTCTTGGCAAATCTAGATGTTGATCTATAAGTTGTTTTGATTGATGATCTGTTTCGACGTCTTGATCTGGATCCTGATCTGGATGTTGATTTTACTCATCTTGACTTTCTTTTTCCATAATTGTTTCTTTATTTTTCTTCTAATTTTCTTCTAGACTTGTTTCATCATCAGAAACACACCTTTCTTTAGTGTAGGTATCAAATGTATCAAATTTAACATTAATAGATTATTCTACAAATAATGTTCTTTTATTGTATACCTTATATGCTTAGCTACTAGAGCATATCCTAGAAAAATACCTTTATTAGTTTTTAGAATTAAACTTTCCTAGGTTGTTTTTATCATGAAAGATATAAAACTTAGAACTAAAATCTTGAAAGTAAGTTATGTTGGGTTTTCTGCCCTTTCATAGCTCATAAGGAGTTTGCTGAAGCACTAACTTGATGGTTGTTTTATTTAGAATATAGCATGTTGTGTTAATAGCTTTAGCCTAGAAATACTTTGGCAAGTGGTACTCATTAATCATCAGAAGTCATTTCTTATAGTGGTACTCATTGATCACTAGAAATACTTTGGCAAATGGCCATTTCTTATAGTGTTCTATTTTTTCTTTCTACAACACCATTTTGTTGGGGTGTTCTAAGAGCTGAAAAAGAATGATGAATCCGCATCTTATCATGATAGTCTTTAAAGGTCTTATTTTCAAACTCTTTTCCATGATCTCTCCTTATACTAGTGATCTTATATCTTTTCTCATTTTGAATTTTCTTGCTTAATTTTTCAAAGGCTTCAAAGGCATCACTTTTGTTGGCTAGAAATAAAGTCTATATGAATCTTGTGTAATCATCAATAATAACAAACACGTAAGCTTTGCCACTTAGACTTATATGAGGGATAAGTCCAAACAAATATAGGTGTAATAACTTAAGTGCCTTCTTAGTTGATATTTCTTTCTTAGATTTGAATGATGATCTACTCTGCTTCCTTATTTGACATGCTTTGCAGACACAACCTTTTTCAAAATTTATTTTTGGTAGACTTCTAACAAGCCCTTTCTTTGATAACTTCCCTAGTGTATAGATGCTTACATTTCCAAGCTTTCTATGTCAAGCTTTATTATGATTATCTTTGGAGATTAAACATGTAGCATCCTTGTTTTCCAAGTCTTCTAGATCAATTAGATACACATTTCTTGATCTGTGACCAATTAGAATAGTCTCATTTATTCTAACTTGCTCAACCTTGCAGTGATCTGCTTCAAAGATAACTTTTCTATTCTTGTCACACAGTTGACTTATGCTTAGTAGATTAAACTTTAAGCCATCAACAAGTGAAACATCTTTAATGAATAAGTTTGAACCGATTGTTCCAACATGGAACTAATTCTTCCAACCCTAATTATTTTTCCTTTGCTTTTGTCTCTAAATCTAACATTTCCTCTATTTCCCATAATTAGTTTTTTCAATTTTGACTTATCCCAAGTCATGTGTCTAGAGCAGC
>CANXYI012242814.1:0-17536 GCA_948208565.1 Hura crepitans | reverse complement strand
CTACCAATATCATTGTTGTATATTATTTATTTCATTAAATTAATAGGCCCGACTAGATAGACGACACTTCAATACACTGGACCTAGAGGGAACTAAAATAGTGCAGTGATCCATATTTTAGACCTCGATTGTTGCACTAGTTTGGTAAATATCGTAGGGATCAGTCTGTAGACCTCTCAAATCACGTATGCAAATTAATTAATTAATCTGGTCTGCCCAGCAAACTGGTATATCTAACAGACTAGTATAGTGGCCCTCCAGGACCTACGTCGCTGCATCGGCATAATTATATAATTGGCACCAACTGTGCAAAATTTCATAATGGTCTGTCTAATAGACTAGTACAGTGGCCCCAATATGGACCTTGACCACTATACCGGCCCTACTTGAAAATCAGATAGCGTAGTTGCTGCTAAAACCCTAAGTTGACGGATCAATCCATCTAGTGGGTGTCTAACTAATGGGTCATTAATCTCAATTTATGTTTATTTCTTTACAATTTAACTTCTTATAATATTTCTAAGTGAAAAATAGTCAGTTACAAATTTTATTTTACAGTTTAATTTTTGCCCGGTCTGGTATAGCCATAATCAGGTAGTATCGGGTAAATTCCATGAGTATTTCAAGTCCTTTAATTTGCCATCATTTAAAGTTTATTATGCTTGATTTTATTCCATAATTATTTTTCATGTAACTGCCATTTACTGTCCAGGTGTATTTTTGGTTCAGGTAATGGTCAAAACTGGACAGCTACAAGCCATTTCTACATTTTTTTATAACTAGTTCTAGGTCCATTTCTTATCATTTTTCGGTGCAATTTTCACCATTAATCTCATATTATTCATAGGCCTTAAGCCATCCATTTACTAGGCTATTTACAAGGCTAAAACATAGGCATTGTTGCCATCATACTCAGTCACAAATCATAGCCTTTAAAGGCACATTTTTAGGTCCTTTTCAACCTTACATTAGAGGTTCACTTTAAGCCATCTTTTAGGCTATTTTATTCAAGGTCATGTCTAAGTATTATCCTTTCATCAAAGTTCATTATCATGCCACTTAAAAGAAGTTTAGGCATAATACATGCCTTGGCCAAAGTTCAATACACATACTAGTCAAGCCAATTACATACCAAGCCATCATTATACATAAAGTATGGGCCTAATTACACAACATTCAAGCTTGATCACATGCCTACATACATGTAACACAATTAAATCAATATCCAAGCTATATCATGATGCCACAAACACATATACTTGCATTTTCATGCCAATTAGGGTCACTTACACCTAGCACATGCCTCGACCACATTAAGGTTCCCATATACTTGTATGTCAATTAATCTTAATTCACACCATGCCATTATTTCACACATCATATACCACACACACATGTTAATTATGCTTTAATCACCATTATTTGCCTCAAACCACATGCCAATGCTCTCAGATGTTCATAATTTTCACCCTAAACATCCCTAATTCACCACATACTCTAATCATTCATGCACATAATACAATTAGGGTGTAACAACTTAATGTAAAGCCTTAATAATCTATCACACACTCAGCTAATTTCCATTTACACCCCTCAGCTATATGAAGAGTTTATCCCATCACATGTTACTTTCAACACTACACATCACAAATCTCTATCTGTTGGTCCATATAATCCATAGGCATCATCAATTTACCTTGACTATACATTACCATCATTTTAGCTACATTTTCCCCTAAATAATACCACTTATAAGTCACAAAAATTAGGAGAGGCATGATTTAATTAGAGTGAGTTCACATACCTCTCAAGAACAACCTCTTTAAGCTCTTAAAGCCTCAAATCCAGCCCTTATAAAAACTTCCTTCTCCCTTCTTCAAGCAACTTGTCCTTTAATTTCCCTAAAAAACCATTCAAACACATCCTATTAGACCTTAGGCATCCCAAACAACCATTAACAGCCAAAAATAGCCAAAGAAATCCAAGGAAAAGGCATGAAAACTCACCAAACTCACTTGCTAGACTGTTGGAAGCTTTGGAGAATTTTAATTAATTCTAGAGAAGTCCTTTTGTTGTAATTCCTTTTCCTTCATGTCCCTAACATACAAAGATGATTTTTAGTGCTAATGGCTTTCTGAAATGTATAAAGGAAGAAGATGAAAATGGGTTCTCTTTTTGGAAATTGCATTGGTTCTAGTATCTAAAGAGATGAAAAATTTTCTTCTTTGTGAGTGGCTTTTTCCACTTGTCCTTATGTTTTGCCATGTTTCATGGCCCTTAGGTCAGTTGGCATGGTATGGGTGGGTCCTGTGACCTTTCGAACCATCCTTAAACGGCTTGATTTTGGTAGAAACTTTGAAAATTTTTTACAAATCATAGGAATCTCAAAAAATTATGCTGTTTGTTTTAAAATCCCTCATTTAATCCCCTCTATATGCTCATAAATTTTTGCAGCCAAACTCCATCGATAGGGTAATTTTCAGACTACCTTGATTTGCATGCCAAATTAAAAATTACGAGAATTTGCAAACAACCTCAAAACTCAAAAATTCTTTCACTAATGGACTCAGTGAAATTTTTGAGCTTCACAGTATGATATTTTTAGGTTCGTCTAGGCACATCCTGGGTCATTTCGGCCCAACTCAATTTAACCCCAGAAATCACTAGCTTATAGCCCAAAATGAATTATTGGTTCTGCTAAATTTTTAAATTTTGCCTCTTTCATCATTTTAAAGCCCCTCGAAGTTTCATGACCTGTGCCGCTATCTTAGTTCTCGTGCAAGTGACTCGGGCACACTTCTTAAACCCAATGGCACTGTTCATGGAGCTTAGACACATGGGCATTACAAATATACCTCTTTTACATTTCAATATTTATCAATCTTGTATCATGCAAGCAAGCAAATAAATTTATATAATCTATGTCGCCGTTACACTTAAGAAAAAGTAAATTGTAATAATTAAAACATATATTAAATATAAAGCATTAAATGTACAAAATATTGCATATCCCCAAAATGGGTGATTCGCTACTTGTTTGGTGACTTAACAATTACTCGTAATTTCATAAGAATTGATCGTAATTTCCTAACTCATCTTTTTTAGGAGATTGGCCTTTATTTTAATACAGTTTTGAATGGTGAATTTTATTAATGAAAATTAAAAGCATTTTATTAGAAACATCAATTAATTATGTAAAAAAATCATTGATTTAAGATGTTAATTTATGTGTAAAACAAGTTAAAATGAATTATCTATTACAATCCAAAGCCAATAAAAGTCTTAAAAGATACATAATCAAAACAAATACATATACACAATTTGCTTCACCTCAACGTCGCCATGTCTATGTGAACAAAATGAGCCTTCTTGATAGTTCCATGTAGACTTCATGTACTTTCTGAAGTAGGTTTGTATGAATTACATATAACAAGAAATGTAAGATAAAAGATCCATGTGAACTTAAATCCTTTTTAAATGAGGCCCGTGCAGATTTATCGAATAATCTAGAACATGATTATATCCATATTAATGATTAAAATAATTACAACTTAACTAATACAATATTGTATATTTTATGTACTAGGGATAAGGCATTTGTGTTTGGAGTCACCACTTGCCTCTACACTAGGACCATTGATCTTTTGCCTAACCAGGTTTTAAAAGCAGATCTTATTGATGCCCCAATGATATACCTTCATTTATATTACAATGTTTATCAATCTCATATCATGCAAGCAAGTATTAGAAATAAGTATTTAAAATATACAATAAAGCATAAACATGAATTGAATATCCATAAATTGGGTTATTCATTAATTGTTATTTAAGCTGATAATTATTTATAATTCCATAGGAATTAGTGGTAATTGCCTAACTCCTATCTTTAAGAGATTGACCTTTCTTAAAATACATTTTTATGTGACTTTTATTAAAGAAAACTCAAAACCATTTTATTAAGAAAATACCAATTAATTATGTAGAAATCCTTGATATGAATTTGGACTTGTACTTGTAAAATAAGTTAATTAAACTACCTATTACAACCTAAAATAAGAAAAATAATTAAAAAGTACTTTTGAATTAAATTCTCATTCCCCAATCATGTTATTGGAGGCACTTGTAGCTGCAAATGCAATTGCAATCTTGATTTACTAATTTGATTAATCCATATAACTATGCGTTATTCAAAATTTCAACTACCATAAACTTGCTTGAGTGCTCTCTTATTCATAAGCATGATACCATATCCTTTGGTTCTACTATTAATGAATTACCAAATGCTCTACTAATTGAAATTCTGTAGTGTCTACCTCTGTATTTTGCCAAAGCATGCATGCTTGCCTGCAAACATTGTTACAATCTCCTATCTTGCCTTTACTTTACTCAACTTTTCCTTAACCACATTTTTTTTTCATATGATCCTTTTTGTAGGGAATTAGACAAAGAAATTTGCCACCTCTTTAGCACCTCCAATGGATCTGTGTTTAGATCTCATGGATTCTCTTTCTCTTGCTTGCCAACCTCACCTTTGTGGTAGTTTTCCTTCTAAGATTTATTACTATGATGTTGTAAGTTTAGGGTAGAAGATGTTTTGTGATTTGCAACCCCATAACTAGAAAATGGATACAACTTCCTCCCTCTCTTCCTCTCCAGTGGAGTCGCCACTACAGATTTTATATACGGAAGATGAGGTGGTTAGTGTTTGGAGTCACCACCTAGCTCTACACCAGGACCACTGATCTTTTGCTTAGTAGTGGTTTGGAATCATATCTTATTTATGTCCTAATAATATACTTTCTTTTATATTCTAACATTTATAAATCACCTCTAATCATTCAAGAATCTAGACAATAAAATCTAAAATCAACATACAATTTCAAGAGTCTAAGGCATTAAGACTCCAAAGTGGGATTCACTCTACTAGTCCTATAGCCTACACTACATAATTCTCTCTTCTAAAACTCTACCTTCTATTTTCTGGGTTGGTGTAATATCAAGGTAAGTTCTGAAGTCACTTTAATTATAAAAGTTCATTCTCTATTATGGCTTTAATGATCTTTAAATATTGATTAAGATGAGTGAGGTGGTCCTCTATAATCCCCACACCAGTAATAGAAGGGAGATAATGATTTCTCATACATATGTAGGTAATTAATATATCTTTTATACATTCTATTTGATAATATAAATCTGCACGGACTTTTTTTCATAAGGATTCGTGGTCCGCACAAACATATGATTTGAGTAATCTATGAATCTACAATTATGTTAAATGTAGAATAAGGTATCATTGAATGTTAATTGCATGCATAATTATCATGAATGTTCATCGCATGAATGAAATACTTGCCATGTTTAACCAAACTATTTTGATGACATGTTGTTTATGGTGTCTGTATAGACTCCTATCAATAGGGTTCCATGTTCATACGAACCTTCATCTTTATTTTGTGTGTTATCGTTGTCTGCCTGTGTTAAAACTAATATTTGTTGTATATGGCCTTTAAGCATATGTTTATGTATGAATATTTTATATGTATGATTTGAGGTCCTTTTGGATCATATGTTGTTATTTTAATTATGTTATTTGAGTCATTGCTAGCTAATGACTTCATTCTAGAAACATGGCCGAATGGACCAAGTCCCATCTTTATTAAGAGTTCGCACAAAATAAAGACGATACTCACACACCGTTCGCATGAACTTAAAAACATGAAAGCAGGACCAATTGTTTATTTCTTTTTTATTTATTTTGGTTGTGTGCCTTTTAATTATTTCTCTTTATTTTGGATTATAATAGGCAGTTTAATTGACTTATTTTAGACGTAAAATTCTAAATTCACATCAAGGATTTCTACATAATTAATTGGTGTTTTCTTAATAAAATGGTTTTGAGTTTCTTTAATAAAAGTTACAATAAAATGTATTTTAATGAGGCCAATCTCTTAGAGATGGAAGTTGGATAATTACCGCCAATTCTTGTAGAGCTATGAATGATTGTTAGGTCACACAAACTATCAATAAATAACCTAATTTATGGATGTTCAATTTATATTTGTGCTTTATTATATGTTTTAATCAATCGTAACTTATTTTCTTTGGATGCAATGGTAACATGTATGCTTTCTAATGTAATGGTTGCTAGCATAATATAGGATTAATAAAAACTAGAATATAAAGGAAGGTTTATCATTGGTGTATAAATAAGATTTGATTCCGAACCCTTGATGGGTAAAAGATTAATGGTCCTAGTGTAGAGCTAGGTGGCGACTCCAAACACAACTACCTCGTCCCCGGTACATAAAATATACTGTAGATTTTATGTACTGGGAATAAGATAGTTGTGTTTGGAGTCACCACTTGGCTTTACACTAAGACCACTGATTTTTTGCCCATCAACATTTCAGAATTAGATCTTATTTATGCCTCAATGATATAGCTTATTTAATATTTTAACATTTATCAATCTCGTATCATACAAGCATTGTAGTTAAAGTTATATATGTCACATTTACATCCAAAGAAAAGTAAATTGCAGTATTTAAAATATACAATAAAGCATAAATATGAATTGAACATCCATAAATCGGGTTATTCGTTAACTGTTATTTGACTTGACAATTGCTCGTAAGTCTAAAGGAATTAGTGGCAATTGCCTAACTCCCATTTTTAAAAAATTGGCCTTTGTTAAAATACATTTTTATATGACTTTTATTAAAGAAAACTCAAAACCATTTTATTAAGAAAACACTAATTAATTATGTAGAAATCCTTAATGTGAATTTTGACTTTTACATGTAAAAATAAGTTAATTAAATTACCTATTGCAACCCAAAATAAAGAAAATAATTAAAAAGAACACAACTAAAATAAATAAACAAGAAATAAACAATTGGTCTTGCTTTTGCATCATTAAGTCCGTATGGATGGTGTGTGAGTATTATCTTTAGTTCATGCAAGCTCTTAATAAGGACATGATTTGGTCTATCTATATATGTTTCTAGAACGAAGTCATCACTAGCACTCATTCAAACAACAACATATGGTCCAAAGGGACCTCAAATCATGCATATAAAATATTCATACATAAATATATGTTTGAAGGCTCTATACAACATATATTAGTTTTAACACAAGTTGACATCGATTACACATAAAACAAAGATAAAAGTCTATACAGACATGGAATGCCATTAGTAAGAGTCCATGTGGATGCCATAAAAAAACATGTCATTAAAATAGTTTGGTTAAATATGGCAAATATTTCATTCATGCGATAACATTCATGATAATTATGCATGCAATTAGTATTTAATGATATCTTATTCTACATTTAACATGATTATAGACTTATAAATTATTCGAATCATATGTTTGTGCGGACCACAAATCTTTATGAAAAAGAGTTTGTATGGACTTATATTATTAAACAAAATGTATAAAAGATGTATAAATCACCTATATATACATAAGCAATTATTGTCTCCCTCTTATGATTGGTGTGGGGATCACAAAATATCACCTTACTCTTCTCAATCAATCTTTGGATAATATTGAAGCCATAGAGGAGAATGAACTTGTGTAATTAAAATGAACTCAGAACTTACCTTGATATCACACCAAACCACAAGACAAAAGGTAGAGTTTTAGAAGAGAGAATTGTTTAGTATAGGCTACAAGACTAGTAGAGAGAAACCTACTTTGGAGGTTTAACACCTTAGACTCCCAAAATTATGTGCTGATTCTAAATTTTATTGTTTGGACTTTTGATTGATCAGAGGTGATTGATGATCCCTTAATAGGTTAATAGTGAAGGTGTTTAGAGGTTTTTAGGGCAGTATTCCCATCTAGAGAGAGAGGAATCCTCTTAGGATTAGGACTTAGAGTCCAAATAGGAAGACTAAGATTCTAAAAGCTTTTTGTTATAAGGTCTGTGCAAACATACTCTTGTAAGACCAAAGTCTGTGCGGACTTGGGTTTTAAAATGCTTAAGTGGGCTACGACCCCTGGGTCTTTCTGATTCAAATTACCTAGTGATAGTCCATGCGAATAAGGACATGGTTCACTCATGGATTAGTCCATGTGGACATAGATTTAAGTTGGTTTATTAAAAGTCCGCACTAACATGGGTTTAGGCTCTTTTGTCTTGTAGCATGGGCCCATCTCTGGTTATAATCACAGGTCCTAAAAGTAAGGCGTTTATAAATATAAGTGGCATAAATACATTTACATAACATGTAATAATCACAATAATGAACCAAATATGCATTATTCATCATTAATAATGACCAAAACAAGATATAATTTATATCACATAATACTATTATTACACTAAGGTCCATATGGACTATAATAAGCAAGATGCAAAAAATAATAGGTCCGGGCTAGAGTCCTCATAAAATTAGTCTTATGTCTACTATGATTATGGAACATACTATCAAATTAACTTATAAAATGATTAAATCATATAATACAACATATAAGATAGTTACCTACTCCTATAATTAGCATGAGGGTTACAAAGAATCACCTCACATAGCTAATTAATCATTAGAGATCATTTGTAAAAAAATAAAGTAAAGAAAAAGAGAAAGAATAGTGGCCTTATATCTTACCTTGTGATAAATCTCCAAGTAATAAGACAAAGATTGTGTTTGGAAGGAAATAAATAGTTTTAGTGAAGGTCCCGATAGACTTTTCTCTAGTTCATTTGTGATATCAACTTAGTTTCATGGTAAAAGTATTTATAAGGCTTTGGTGAGCCATTCTTATTCTCTTGAATATAAATTCTCACCAGAATAGGAATTAGAGTCCAAATAGAAAAACCAGTATTAGGGAAGCTTTTTGAACTTAGGTTTGTGTTGACCTATGTTTTGGGGAGGAGGTCCATATGGAATATAAGCTTTAGAGGTCTAGGCAAACCACAGTCTCTAGGCTTAATTCCTTTTAGGCTAGCTGTCTATTATTCTATATGGATATTGGACTATTAGGTATGTGTATACTAGTTATTCTATTAGTCTATACAAATTGGGGTTTAGGTTACTTCATTTTATTGCTTGGGCTTGTCTCATCATTAGCCTAAAAATCCAGGTGTTTATAGTTATGCTTGACTTTGGAGTATGTTATGAAACATTTGTAATAGTGCACATCAAAGTATGAGGCTTAGTAATGTACTTGAAAATTTGTTTTAAGATGTTTAGACACCTTAGCGATATAATTTGGTTGGTTGCACACTTAAGCGATGTGGAATGAGTTGAGATGGTTATAGACCTTAGTGGTATAGCTCAAGTTGACATTGTTTCACACTTAGTGACTCATGGCTTAAAATTGTTGTGTAGTTTCATAGCTTGAAATTATTGCTCACATTTGTGGCTTAACATTTTACACTTTGTTTGAGAGGTAAACTAAGACCTCTTGGCCTTTGATGTGTTAATCGTGAATTGATGGGGAAAATGGATATGCATGTTTTCATACATAAAAAATATATTAATGAATGATACATGTTTTCATGTATAGAAAATGAATGAATGAGGCATGGACGATGCGTATTGATAGACAATGGATGATGATATTTTCATGCATGGAAAAAAGAATTGATGTGTATAAAAGATGCATGTTTCTATGCATGGAAAATGTGTTGATGCATATTTTCATGTATAAAAAACATATTAATAAATGATGCATGTTTTCACCCATCAAAACCTATTAATTAATAATGGATGATATATGTTTTCATGCATAGAAAAAAGTATTGATGATGCATGTTTTCATGCATAAAAACATATTTATGATGCATGCATTAAAAACATACAGATGATGCATGTTATCAATCATAAAAAATGTATTGATGATTCATGTTTTCATACATAGAAAATATATAAATGATACATGTTTTCATGCATGGAAAACACATTAATGTGTGTAGAAAATGCATGTTCTCACGCATAAAAAACATATTGATGAATGATGGATGATGTATGTTAGATGATGCATGTTATTAATCATAAAAAATGTATTGATGATGCATGTTTTCATGCATAAAAAATATATAAATTATGTATGTTTTCATGCATGGAAAACATATTAATGTGCATACAAAATGCATGTTTTCATGCATGGAAAATGTATTAATGTATGATGCATGTTTTCATGCATGAAAAATGAGTTGATTGACAATAATAATGCGTGTTTTCATGCACAAAAAATGTAATGTTGACTTAGATAATCGTATGTTTTGACACATGAAAAAAATGTATAAAAGAACATTATATGTTTTCATGCATAGAAAATGCATGGATGAATGATAAAAAATGTGTTTATCAAAAAAGCTTGAGGCATGTTTTCATGCATGGAAAATGGGTTGATGATTTAAGTATGATTGCATGTTTTCATGCATGAAAAACATATTGATGTCTATAAAAGATACATAGAAAACATATTGATAATACCTGATACATGTTTTCGTGCATAGAAAATGAGTTAATGTATTATAAATGACTGTATGCTTTCATGCATGGCAAATATATTAATATGTATAGAAGATGTACAGGTGATGCTTTATGCATGTTAGATGAATAATATGTGTGTATGTTTAATGTATGAATGTTTATGCCTATACATGTAATCGTTGCAATGTATGTGCCTATGTTTATGTGAGTTTGTGTGTATATTTAAGCATACTTATGCATGTTTGTGCATGCGTTTGCATATGTATGAGTGATCACAAAGCTCTTAATTTTGTGTAAGATAGATTGAATGTATGTATGTATGAGTATGTGTGGTTGCCATGTTGTGTTCATGTTTATATGAACCATGGAGTTAATATATGAGCGAAATATGCACACTTGATGAAGAATGAATGTATGAATGCATGTTCACATACTTGAATGAATGTGAATGAGCTTGTACAAGTTTGTATCTAACTTTCTCTAAATGGATGGATAAATGTTACACCTAGTCTTTTCAAAATATATGCTAATGCATGTTGGTATCTAACTTTTTCTAGATGGATGGATGAATGTTGTATGGGTCTTATAGTTCCCATAACTTAATGCATGATAATGTTAAGGTGTGATGTGGTGCATTCTATCATTAATTCATTTCTACAGAGAGAGTTGTCTGGAGGCTCCTAAAGAGCTCACTTATTTTGTTGATGTAGACCTTTTAGGAAAGAAGAAGGAGAAGGATTTTTAGGCCTTTTTCCTCTAAGTCATTAATTTGTTTTGATATTTTTGCCAAAATATTTTGAACAAATAATAGCTTAGATTATTGGAAGATTAAAAAATCCTTTGCTAAGGGAGTTTACTTTCATTATGCCTTAACTTTTATCTAATGTGTCTCCTGAAGAAGGTTTTCACACTAGCAAGCAATTTTTTTAAGTGCTCTTGACATTGGTGCCTATGAATGAGTGCATGGATAACATTTGCTTACTTGTAAAACATCTCTTTAGATGGTAATTTGCATAATAATTATTATCACATAATACTTTGGTATTATAACATGATTCATTCACCTCGGCACAATTTTTTTAAGTAGTTAGCTTATCCACATTTTTGTTTTTTGGAACTTATTGTGTCACCTTGGATTGAATGGATTTGACCTTGCAGTTCGTAGATGGTTGGTGTAATGAAATTTTTATTAGCAAGGCTGGAAGTGCATGAATGACTTGAAGTTGCTCGAACTAATAAAACTCGAGTTTGTATAGTCTTGAACTAATAGAGCTTCTTATATTAATTAGTAGTTTTTGTATTTTGAAGTTTGATAGAACATCATTCTTTTTTACCCTTCAAAATAATGTATTAATGATATCCCTATCATTGAAGATTTTCTAGCTAACTATTTTCTCTTGGTTTTCCTAACTTTTGCCTATGCTCATACCCTTAGTTGATTGACCTATAAGGAATTTTTTATTTGTTAAAGAACGAAAGCACTTAGTCGTTTGAGGCTTTAAAGAAGAAGAGTTTTGAGATGATGCAAAGTTTCAAGATTGTTTCTTTAATCTTTTAGGTTAAAAAGAATGGGAATAAAAAAGAAACATCTAATGCTTTAGAATGGCTATCTTTTAAGCTTAAAGAAAAGAGTTTAGCATTTGGAGTGTCATGAACTTTTATCTTTGATAACCTTCGAATCGTATAATTTTCTCTTTTTTTATTTTATTCCTCATTATTTTTTATTGTCTCATCACATTCAAAGATATTTCTCATTCACTATAGTGAAATATCACATATTATATCTTCATAAATTATGAGCCACATCTTTGAAAATCTCAAACTGCTTATGCTAATGTTTGTGGATTAAGCTAACATTTTTTATGCCAGGGTTAGATATATTAGTTTTAATGTAAAAATGCTATGCAATGATCATTATCAGGCATGCTACCTTTAGGAAATACATCATACAAATAAACCAATTCATTGTTTCTAACAAAAAAGGTTTGAATGAAAAAAGTATAAAAATTCAAAATTGAAATCATTATTGAAAAAGAATATTAGCTAATGAAGTTTTAGTCTTCTGGATCAATATTTACTTGTCATCAATGAGATTTTTGATGGCATGATGAAGATTTTTATAGTCGTCAATAAGACGACCCATCTTTTGATGATAAGCACAATATAAATGTGCTAATGTTTAGATGAAAGTGGCTCGATTCGAGGTTGGTATGGTAGAAGTTGAAGTTTCCCTTGCTTCATGAGCTTGTTCAAGCACTAGGATTTATAGCTAACTAACTTAGAAAAGTGTCGAGTCTTAACTATATTAACATCCATAGTTTGACCTGAGCTGTTATCACTATCTCCATCTTTTTGAAACTTTTATTTTAAAAGGCCATTTCTAAATCAATGGGTATGTCTTTAAGCTATTCCCATATGGTGATGCCTTTAATAGTGAGCCCAAAATTTATGTAATTGTTAGCATTCTTGATAAACATGGTTTTTCCTCATTTTTAACACCTTAGCTCTTTACTAGTCTAGGTAATAAAAAAAAAAGACTAGTTAGATTTTTGGTAGATTAATACTAAATCTTTGAGGGTTACCTCTATACTTGCATTATTTATGTATTGCTTGTTAAACACATTTGGCAAGTTTTACTAGTTCCCCTTTACTATTTTTTCTAAGTTGTTGTATCATTTATGGCTTACCTATTTAGAGACATATTGAACAAGCTTACTATTTATGCTTCTGAGAGATTAGTCGACCTTATAGCCATTGCATATTGCTTTAAATAAGTCCTTAGGTTAGAGGTACCATTAAACTTGCCTAAATTCAGCATCTTAAACTTGTGAGGCATAGCCTAGTTCGTCTTTAAGCTAATGTATTTGAAGTTAATGTCTTTACCCTCAATCACTTGATGGCTATGGCTTCCATCTTTTTCCTCATTAGTATATTTGGGTAGTGGTATCTTGTTATACTTAGGCTTAACGAATGGAATCTTTTCATTAGATATTTAGTCGTCCTTCTCATCGACCACCTGTTTCCCTTTGTTATTTACAGCTAAGCTTAACCCTTTTCATCATTAACCTAAGTGGTGGCCATCATCTTCTTCTCTACATCTTAAAAGATCTTAGTCAACATGGTTTTTATTATGTATTCATCTTTATACATGGTTGCTTTTTTTGGTAAGTCGAATTGAAGATGAATCAGTAGTGGTTATAAGATAGGGGGATCACTTGATGATGCTTGATTACTACTTCCATAAGATGTGTAATGGTATGCATGGTTCAAGCATTATGATGTGTAAATGGATTAAGTGTATGCTTACGTATGCCTAATTAGTGGGGATGACTCTAATTGTGATGCATGATGTACCCTATTTCTAAAATGTTATATGCTTGGTTGACACATTAGTGAACTATAAGAATCTATACGACGTGTGATGCATATATACATGGTATACTTACGCTTAGGTATGATATATACATAAGTGAGAGTATAATACATAATTTCAAGTATAAGGATACATGAGGTATATGCTATGTATGGACAAAAAATTAATAGACCTCTATAAGATGTTAGCCTATAATGTTCACTATGTGTTTGTATGTACACTTGTCCTTTACATGATTAGTGTATAATGTAGTCATGCATAGATGATAGGTGTTTACAATTTTTACATGATGTGAGTTTACTATGTTATGCATGTGTATATGAAAACAAGAAAGATACATGTTAATGTATATAAAAGACAAATACAAGCAAAAAGCCTTCCAACCTTATCACTCCCACACATGTGGTTAAGCAATCTTTCCTAAGTGGGCTTACCTAAATACCAATAGGGGATACATAAGTTTGAATGTAGGCCAAAGTAAGGCTAATGACCTTTCATATTTAAAGTGTATGCAAGAATAATAGCCCATAACATTTAAGTCTAGTTTGAAGTGAAATTAGGCTAGGTCCATTCTAGATGAAAGGCACAATGGGCTTGGCCCCACTTCAAAAAAGATTAAATGTAATAGGCCCATAATACATTCATTATGTAATCACATACATTTAAGGTCATACAACCTAGGGTAAGTCGCTAAGCTTAACTACATATGCTTCACGATTTGGTCTAAAAGGCTTAAGGCTCCTATAAGCAAGGGTCACTCCTAACGGGTTTTCCAAATCAAGGGCATAGCCATCGATTAGTTCATTGTTTGATGTGATGATGAATATGCTAGAAATTCTTAAATTTGGGTGAAAAATGAATTTATATTTTGCAACACCATGTTGGGTAAAAGAGATAGTTTATAAAGAATAAAATGTATAGTTTATAAAGAATAAAATGTATAGGACTGATAAAAATTGGAATATGAAAAGATATATTATTTGGGTATTTTCAGATTCAATTCTCGTCCCTAGTAGAGTCGCCAGTGCAAAAGGATGAGGCAATTGTGTTGGAGCTAGCACCTGACTCTATATTAGGACTTATTAATTTTTTAGCCAAAAAAGGTTCAAAATCATAGCTTATTTATGCCCCTATAATATACCTCTTACATTTCAACATTTATCAATCCCATATCATGTAAGCAAGAAAATAAATTAAAATCATCCATGTCATCTTTGCATGTAAGGAATAACAAATTGGAATAATTAAAACATGGATTAAATATAAAGCATAAAATAAACAAAATACTATACATCCCTAAAAAGGTTATTCATTAGTTATTTGTTAACCTAACAATTTTCCGTAATTCCATAAGAATTAGCAATTATTGTCTAAATCTATCTCTAAGAGATTAGCCTTTATTAAAATACATTTTTAAATAGTGACTTTTATTAATGAAAATCAAAACTGTTTTATTAGAAAACACCAATTAATTATGTAGAAAATCATTGATGTGAAATGTTAATTTACATGTAAAATAAGTTAAAATAAACTACCTATTACAACCTAAAGCCGATAAAAGTCTAAAATACATAAGGTACATAATTTGCTCCTCTTTAATGTTATCACATCTATGCGGACAAAATGAGCCTTCTCAATAGGTCCATGCAGATTTCAAGTACTTCCTAAAATAGGTCTGTATAGACTATGTATAACAAGAAACGTAAAACAAATGGTCCACATAGACCTGAATCCACGTGAAAGGAGGTCTGTGTGAACTTATCAAATAATCTAGAACATGACTTATATCCATATTAATGAGTAAAATAATTAAAATTTAACTACAGAGGCCGATCAAACCGGAACAACTAAAGACTCAACCTAAATCTCACATATCAGGTCCCGAAAGATAAAAAGAAAATTAAAGAATCCTAAGTCATTCCTATTCAATTAACCTAGAAAGAATGAGTTGGGCACCACAAGGTAGAAGTTGCCACCTAAATGGAGTTGAGAAATACCTTGTAGGGCCAAAATCAGAGTGGTTCAAACCCTTACTCTTATTTATACCTCAAGTTAATACGGAATTTTAGATTAAATTTATAATTTTATCTTTTTTTTTCAAGCAGGTTTCAAAATTAAAATAAATCATACAATTATGTAAAAAAATAACAAACATATTTATAGAAATAAATAAAATGCTTAAAACTAAATAATATCATATATAAAGTCGGGTAATTGATTTTTTTTGAGAATTTTGGTTCTTGCATGCTAATTTTAGAAAATAGATTTTATTATTGTGATTTTGTTAAGGAAAAATCAAAATCTATTTATTAGAAAACACTAATCAATTAGGTATAAAATGATTTTAGTTATTTTTTATAATGTGTAAAAATTATTTTCTACCTATTACAACGTTCACAAAATATACAAAGAAATAATTGGAATGAAAATTAAATTACATGTCAATTACATAAAATACATTCTAACCCCAAAAGAAAATAAAGACTAAATGAATATTATCTAAAATACATTCTAACCGAATAAAAATAAAATTGCATCGAAATAACCTAAAATACAATCTAACTGAATAAACATAAAATAGAAATAAATAAAATAAGAGGAGAAAATTAAGAAGAAAAATAAAATTAAAAAATAAATAAATAGAAGAAAAATAATCAAAGGGAGAAGAATAAAAAAGGCTCAACTTCACCAGATGTTTGGCATGAGGAAAAAGACAGATTAAATAAAATCTCGATAGATCTTGTACAACTCATATCACAACAAGAACACATTAATATGAAACGAATGATGACATTGACAGAAAGAATAAATAATAAAAAAGACATAAAATAAATAATTAAATAAGAAATAAAAGAAATAAGAAAAAAACAATTGAATAACGTGCGAAAAGAAATTGAATAATATTCGAATAAAAAAAGAATAACAATATATTAACAGTGGATAAATAAGATAAGAGTACTACATCTAACTGTCACTAAGTACATAAATAAAATAAGATTACCTCATTTAACTGGTAAATGAGCAACAAATAAAATGAAATAAAAGGGCACCATGCTTGACTGGTAGATAGATGCAAAAAGAAAAAGAAAATAAAGAAGAAGAAGATTTGGTCAACCCATTGTATATAATTGCCTTCAGGATTTAACTCGAGAGAAAATAGGCAAAAAATTTTAAAAGAAACTCTAAAAATCAGGAAGAAAGTGAGAAAAGTTTACCCTTTTGACTGGCATGGAGTTCGACTTAAATACACGAAACTTGAGACTAAAAATGGCCATTTTTTGTGATTTATTTAGGAATCCGTGGGACTCTAACAAATGAAATAATGCTATATTTAGAGTCGAAAACAACCATTTCAGCAAAGTGAAAATGGTTGTTTTGGCCCTTAAAATGGTCATTTTGGTTTAAGCCAAATGGCTATTTTGGGCGACAAAATGACGCCATTTTGACATAAAATAATAAAGGTTGAAAATTTTATTTTTAATTGATTTTTTTTTGAAAATTTTACTCGATATTGTGGGGGACTTCCCCCTTCTGCACCCCCTTAGCATCATTGTTGGGCATCAGGCTCAGGTTAGCCTGCCATAGACGTCTATTTTTCTCACTTTTTTGGTGGCACCACGAGCTTATCGAGTCGAGTTAAAGTCTACAATAAAAAATTAACTATTTTTCTTGAGCCTTAGCGATAACATTCTTATTTTTCATATATTTTTTT
>CANXYI012242786.1:0-18115 GCA_948208565.1 Hura crepitans | reverse complement strand
TAAAACTCAATCGAGTGCCCAAGGCATTGTAAAGCTTTTTCCAAAACCTCAATGTAAACCATAGGTTTTGATTAGATATAATTGAAGACCAAACTCTATGTAACCTGATGATCTCATAAATATTTAATTTAGTAAGCTTCTTCAAAGAGTAGTCCATTCTCATTGGTATAAAATGAGTATTCTTGTTCAAACAATCTACCTCAACCAATACTGAATCAAATCTACTCTTAGTCATAGGGAACTTGACTAGAAAATCCATAATAACCTTGTCCTATTTCCATTCTAGAATTGCTACAGGATGGAGCAATCCAAATAAAACCTGATGTTTTACCTCCACTTGTTAACAAGTAACAGACTTGGTAACATATCCTAATACATCTCTCTTTATACCAAGCCACCAATTCAATAACTTTAAATCCTGATACATCTTTATGCTACTAAGATGTATAGCAGAAGAAGCACTATAAGCCTCTTGCAAAATCTGCTTCTTCAGTTCGATCACATCTGGCACACATATCCTGTCATGGTACTACAAGTAACCTTCACTCTTAATTTCATAATTGATAGGCTTCCACTCCTAGATGGCAATTATTACACTCATCAGTCTTTGATTATCCTTCTAACAATTCTTGACTTGATGCAGTAAATTGTGCTTTACATGTATTTTTGCCAATAAAACATCATCACCCATAAGCTGTAATCTAATATTCATATCTCTTATGGCTATAATGAACTTCTTATTAAGTGCATCAGCCACTACATTGGCCTTTCTAGGTTGAAAATGGATCAAATAGTCATAATCTTTGATCAATTCCATCCCACGTCCTCTTCTTATGTTTAGCTTCTTTAGTGTCAAAAAATACTCCAAAATTTGGTGATTGATGTAAACATAGCACTTCTTTTTAAAGAGATAGTGTCTCTAAATCTTTAAAGCAAACACGATAGCTACAATCTCTAAATCATGAGTAGGGTAGTTCTTCTTATGCAGCTTTAGCTACTTCGATGCATAAGAAACAACCTTGCCATCATGCATCAAAAAATAACCCAACCCATTATGAGATGCATCATTATAGATGGTGAAGTCATTCTTAGAAACTGGCTAAATAAGAATTGGTGCTTCTATGAACTTCACCTTCGACATGTCAAAACTCTCTTGGCATTTATCATCCTAGACAAACTTAACATCTTTCCTTAGCAAATGAGTTATAGGTGCTGCTATCAAAGAGTAACCCTTGACAAAAAAATCTATAATACCCTACCAAACAAAGAAAACTCATAATCTCTATGGTATTCCAAGGTTGCTTCCACTCTATAATTGCCTTAATCTTACTAGGGTCAACATGAGTCCCTTCTGTAGAAGCTATATACCTAAGAAAACACACTTCACTAAGTATGAACTCACACTTATTGTGCTTAGCATATAGCTTTTTATGTCTCATAATCTATAAAACTATTTTTAGATGTTGTTTTTAATCCTTTTTACTCTTTAAGTAAACTAGAATGTCATCGATGAAAACCACAAAAAATGATCAAGATAATCTTTGAACACTCAGTTCATCAAATCTATGAAAGTTATAGGAGCATTGGTAAGCCCAAATGGCATTACCAAAAACTTATAGTGGCCATATCTAATTCTAATAACTATCTTCACAATATTAGAATCTTTCACCCTCAACTAATAATATCTATATCTCGTATCAATCTTAGAAAGCACTCCAGCCCCTTTAAACAATCAAATATATAATCTATCTATGGTAAAAGATACTTATCTTTAATGGTCACCTTGGTCAGCTATTTTTAATCCACACACAACTAAAAAGAACCATCATTCTTTACAACAAATATAAATAGTACTCCCCATAGTGATACACTTGGTCTAATAAAATCCTTCTCAAGTAACTCTTAAAGTTGAATCTTTAACTCTTTTAACTCTACTAGAGCCATCCAATATGGAGCAATCGATATCAAAGTAGTGCCAGGTAAAACCTTAATACTAAACTCGTGTTCCCACTTTAGTGGCAATCCATGCAACTCTTCTAGAAAAACATCCACATGCTCTGACCCTAATGGTATAGAATTAGTAACTAATTCTCTACTATAGGTATCATACATATGAGCTATGAAAGCTTGACAACACTTTTATAACCACCTTCTTATTGTGACAACCAAGATAACATTAGGCAAAAAGTTTGTCTTGTCACCTACAACTATGATCTCATACCTATCTTTAACTGTAAAAGATATCCTTTTTAACTTTCAATCTACCATGGCTCGATACTTGGACAACAAATTTATGCCTAATATCAAGTTAAACTCATCAAACAGTAACTCAATGTGATCAACCATAAATTTGTGCCCTTAAACCATCGAAAGACAATCTTTGTGCACCTTGTTTACTATGACATGCTAACCTATGGGATTGTTAAATATTATTTCTAAGTTAAGAAACACAAAATCTAAACCCGGTTCTTATGCTCATGCTGTGCAAATATATGAATGTGTAGACCTCATATCTAATAAAGCCAAAATAGGAAAGTCAAAGAGAAGAAAAGTCCTAGTAATTATGTCTAGTGCATTAGCCTCCTCCCTAGCTTTAATGGCACACAGTCTAGTAGGAGCTATGTTATGACACCTTTTATCGGATTCCTAAGGAATCTGACAGGTGATGCACTTCCCTATAGGTCACCCATCTTAGGATTGCTTCAAGAGAAAATTCCTTAACACTTATAAACTATTCTAAAAATCTATTAGATATAGCTTAGCTATCTAGTGTAATCCTTGTACATAATCATACATGGTCTGATAGACTCAGACAAGGCATATATAGACACTTTACAAGTCATGGAAAATTAGGTAACATAATAGCTGCTCGGGTGATATACCAAAAATTTTTCCACTTATTAAAAACACTTCAATAGCCAAACAAACCATTTAACCTCCATCTGGACCCTTCTATTCCCACAGTCAATCATTAGCACACCTTATAGAGGAAAAAGACAAACATATAGTGCCTCAAGCCTATAGATATCAAAATCACAAGCAATCCCAAACAGAAAAAACACTTGTTTATTTATGATCTAATTTGCTTAAGTTTACAAACTTGAGTAGTTTCTAAGCATACAAGACACATAACCTATAGCTCTCGCATGAGTGCCTACTATATACAACAAAGCACATATAAAACTTGGACCCATATTGTCTCCGCTGCTACAATGCACATACAATGAGGCTTGACCACTACTCCTACTTACCTGTGCACCAAAATAGTAGAACATTAAGTATAAAACTCAATGGTGAATTAATGTATTAAAATCATGTTTTATATAGGCAGACAAATGATTTACTACACTAACAACATAGGATTTAAATGTATAAAACCAATAAAAATTACAATACTCATTTTTAGTACACGCATTCCATCAACCTAGTAATTATAGTTATGCCATTGTGATAATTTCATTTAGTTTATTCAATCTATCCATTATTCCTAGGTGTATTATTTAAATTATTAAAGAGGCCCAACTAGGTAGACTACACTTATAAACATTAGACTAAGAGAGAAATAAGTGGCGGCAATGGCCCCATATTTTAGGACCTCAGTCTCTTCTCGACTTAGTATAGTGGCTCAATCAATGAACCTCAATCACTGCACTAACCTAGTCTAATAGTAGGGTCTTGTAATTTCTTAGTACTAGATAAATAAAATTAGATGGCCTATTAGTTAAACACCCATTAGATGGGTTGACTGGTCAACTAGGGATTTATAGCTGCTAGATTTGTCTGTTGTCAGATTAGGTGGGTGTAGCCACTAAGGTTTACCAGATGGGCCACTACATACTGATATAGATTATGTTATTATCTGTTGTCAGACTAGGTAGGTGTAACCACTGAGGTCCATAAGCTGGGCCACTGTATAATGAAATACATATTGATGATGTATACTAATGTAATGCAATGGTGAGACAAGGATAATTTTTTTTGTCTAGTATTAAGGAGTTACAGGACCTTACTATTAGACTAGGTCAGTGCAGTGACTAAGGTTCATTGATTGAGTCATTATACTAAGTCGTGAAGAGAATGACGTCCTAAAATGTAGGGCTATTACCACCACTTATTTCCCTTTTGGTCTAGTGTCTATAAGTGTAGTCTACCTAGTTAGACCTTTTTAATAATTTAAATAATCCTCCTAGGAATAATGGATGGATTGAATAAACTAAATGAAATTATCACAATGGCATAACTGTAATTATTGGGCTGATGGAATGCATGTACTAAAAATGAGTATTGTAATTTTTATTGGTTTTATACATTTAAATCCTATGTTGTTAGTGTAGTAAAGCATTTGTGTGCTGGTATAAAACATGATTTTAAAACATTAATTCACTATTGAGTTTTATACTCAGCATACCAGTGTTTGGTGCACAGATAAGTAGGAGTAACGGTCAAGCCTCATTGTGCATGCAGTGTAGCAGCGGAGACAATATGGATCTAAGTATTATATGTGTTTTATTATATATAATAGGCACTCATGTGATAGTTATAGGTTTTGTGTCTAGCATGCTTAGAAACTACTAAAGTCAATAAACTTAAGTAAATCAGATCGTAAACAAACGGGTGTTTTGTTTGTTTGGGATTGCTTGTTATTTTGATATCTATAGGCTTAAGGCTCTATATGTTTGTTTTTAAGCTATATAAGGTGTGGTAAAGATTGACTAAGGGACTAGAAGGGTCCAGATGGAGGTTAAATTATTTGTTTGGCTATTAAAGTGTTTTCAACCGGTGGAAAAAATTTTGGTATATCACTCGGGTAGCTATTATGTTGCCCAATTTTTCTATGACTTGCAAAGTGTTTGTATATGCCTTGTCTAAGTCTGTCAGACCATGTATGAGTATGTACAAGGATTAGATTGGACAGTAAAGCCATATCTTATAGAGTTTTAGAATAGTCTATAAGTGTTAAGGAATTTTCTCTTAGAGCAATCCTAAGATGGGTGACCTATAGGGAAGTGCATAGCCTATCGGATTCCTCAGGAATCCGGTAAAGGGTGTCATGACATAGCTCTTACTAGACTGTGTGCCATTAGAGCCATAGAGGAGGTTAATGCACTAGACATCATTACTAGTACTTTTCTTCTCTTTGACTCTCCAATTTTAGCTTTGTTAGATTCAAGGTCTACATATTCGTATATTTGCACAGCATGAGCTCAAGACCCGGGGTTAGATTCTAAGTTTCTTGACTTAGAGATAATGTTTAGTAATCCCATAAGTCAGCATGTCATAGTAAACAAGGTGTACAAAGATTGTTCTTCTATGGTTTAGGGGCATAAATTTATGGCTAATCACATTGAGTTACTATTTGATGAGTTTAACTTGATATTAGGCATGGATTTATTGTCCAAGTATCAAGCCATGGTAGATTGAAAGTTAAAAAGGATATCTTTTACATTTAAAAATAGGTCTGAGATCACAATTATAGGTGATAAGACAAACTTTTTTGCCTAATGTTGTCTTTGTTATCATTATAAGAAGGTGGTTAAGAAAGGGTTGTCATGCTTTCATAGCTCATGTATATGATACCTATAGTAGAGAGTTAAATGCTAGTTCTATACCTTCGGTATTGATTGATCCACATTGAATGGCTCTAATAAAGTTAAAAGAGTTAAAGATTAAACTTTAAGAGTTACTTGAGAAGAATTTCATTAGACCAAGTGTATCACCATAGGGAGTACTATTTTCATTTGTTGAAAAGAATGATGGTTCTTTTTAGTTGTGTGTGGATTACAAACAGCTAAACAAGGTGACAATTAAGGACAAGTATCCTTTTCCATGGATAGATGATCTATTTGATTATTTAGACGGGTTAAAGTGTTTTCCAACATTGATATGTGATCTAGATATTATTAGTTAAGGGTGAAAGATTATAATATTATGAAGATAGTTATTAGAATGAGATATGGCCACTATAAGTTTTTTGTAATGCCATTTGGGCTTACTAATGCTCCTACAACTTTCATAGATTTGATGAACTGAGTGTTCAGAGATTATCTTGATCATTTTTTATGGTTTTCATTAATGACATTCTAGTTTACTTGAAGAGTAAAAAGGATCATGATACTTGAAGAGTAAAAAGGATCATGAACAACATCTAAAAATAGTTTTACAGATTATGAGAGATAAAAAGCTATATGCTAAGCTTAGCAAGTGTGAGTTCATACTTAGTGAAGTGTCTTTTCTTAGGTATATAGCTTCTATAGAAGGGACTCATGTTGACCTTAGTAAGATTAAGGCAATTATAAAGTGGAAGCAACCTTGGAATACCATAGAGATTAAGAGTTTTCTTTGTTTGGTAGGGTATTACAGATTTTTTTTCAAGGGTTTCTCTTTGATAACAGCACCTATGACTCATTTGCTAAGGAAAGATATTAAGGTTGTCTGGGATGATAGATGCCAAAAGAGTTTTAACAAGCTTAAGGTGCAGTTCACAGAAGCACCAATTCTTATTTTGCTAGTTTCTAAGGACTTCACCATCTATAGTGATGAATCTCATAATAGGTTGGGCTATTTTTTGATGCAAGATGGCAAGGTTGTTTCTTATGGACTAAAGTAGCTAAAGCTGTATGACAAAGACTACCCTACTCATGATTTAGACATTGTAGCTATTATGTTTGCTCTAAAGATATAGAGACACTATCTCTATAGAGAGAAGTACTATGTTTACATCGACCACTAGAGTTTGGAGTATTTTTTGACATAAAAAAAGCTAAACATGAAAAGAGGATGTGGGATGGAACTGATAAAAGATTATGACTATTTGATCTATTTTCATCCTAGAAAGGCCAATGTAGTGGCTAATGCACTTAATAAGAAGTTCATTGTAGCCATAAGAGATATGAATGTTAGATTACAGCTTGTGGGTGATGATGCTTTATTGGCAAAAATACATGTAAAGCCCAATTTACTGCATTAAGTCAAGAATTATCAGAAGGATAATCAAAGACTTATAAGTGTGATCAGTGCCATTTAGGAGTGAAAGCCTATTGACTATGAAATTAAGAGTGAAGGTGGCTAGTGGTACCATGACAAGATATGTGTGCCAGATATGGATGAGCTGAAGAAGCAGATTTTGTAAGAGGCTTATAGTGCTTCTTCTGCTATACATCCTAGTAGCATAAAGATGTATCAAGATTTGAAGTTATCAAATTGGTGGCTTGGTATGAAGAGAGATGTATTTGAATATGTTACAAAGTTCCTTAGTTGTCAATAAGTGAGGGTAGAACATTAGGTTCTATTTGGATTGCTCCATCCTATAGCAATTCTAGAATAGAAATGGAACAAGGTCACTATAGATTTTCTTGTCAAGTTCCCTATGACTAGAAGTAGATGTGATTTAGTATTTGTTGTGGTAAACTGTTTGAACAAGAATACTTTTTTATACTAATAAGAATGGACTACTCTTTGCAGAAGCTTGCTAAATTATATATTTATGAGATTATCAGGTTACATGGAGTTTCATATTTAATTATATCTAATCGAGACCTATGGTTTACATTGAGGTTTTGGAAAAAGCTTTATAATGCCTTGGGCACTCAATTGAGTTTTAGTATGACATTTCATCCTTAGATTGATGGATAGTTAGAAAGAGTCATTCAAGTAATCTTTTGGTACTTTTGTGATTTGATGTTAAGTAGTATATGATGTTATTCTCATTTTGAAGCATAATTATCAAGTGTTTGGGGATATGCTAAGGAGTTATGCCATCAAGTTTAAGGGTAGCATGGATTGCTATCAATAAAAGAAGTGGATATTTATCTAGATTTATCTTATCATGAAGAACCTTTAAGGATTTTGGATAAAGGGATTAAAGAGCTATAGAACAAGTCCGTACCTCTGGCTTAGGTTCTTTGAAGACACCATGGGATGAAAAAGGCTACATGGGAAATGGAAGGTCATAAAAGAGAGCAATATCCTTAGTTGTTTGAGCTAGGTAATGTTAAAGATGACATTTCTTTTAAGAGAGGATGAAATGTAATGTTCGAAAAAAGTCTTGATGTTATGAATAGTACTTCTCGAGATGTGAATAGTATTTTTCAAGGTTGGGTAATACTAATCTTACTAAATGGAAGTATTAATTATAAAATAATTTTAGGTGAAATTTGAAGTCAAAATGAAGTCATTTAGGTGGCTAACAATGACAGTTAATTTTTATGGCAGTGTTACATGAATAATGACCTCATTTTAGCTGAATAGTAAAATATTCAAAAAGTTGCTTAGAAAATTCTGGAATTAATACAACCTGATAATAAAAAATTCTAAATAGCATGCTGGTGTTGGAGTTAGAATTTTTAGAGATCAAGAAGTATTTTTACTAAAATCGAGCAATCATAAAAACTATGTTTTTAATTGAATTTTGGCATTTTCCAGCATTAGTTTTTAGAGGCTTGATTATGGACAATTATAAGTCTCTTGAATGTCAAAAACAACGCAACAAAAATTGAAAAAAAAATAGTAACCCATGGTATAAAAAGGTTAAGAAATGGTTAAAGGAGGAATAATTCTTCCTCATTTGCCCATTTTTTGTCGATGCCAAGAGAAGAAGGGGAGGAGCCATTTTTACTCCTACATGCTTTCATTTCATGCCATTTTCATCCATCCAAGATCTAAGTTTGAGCCTTCACAACCCCTAGAAGGTGATTTTACATTGATTTGTGTAAAAAATCAAAAGTTTGGCTCAATTCTCTACCTTAATAAATAGCAACCCAAAATTCATCAAGTAAGATTTTTTGAATTTGACATTTTTCCCATGTTCCTTAGGTGCTCAAGGTCAAGTCTATGGAGTTTGATTGTCATTTTAGTGTTTATATGATTTGTTACATATTGAATCTATAATAGGTAATTGAAGAAATCAACAAAACCTAAGACAAAGGTAAGAGCAAGGTGTAAGTGGTCTTAGGGAATATGTTTCAACTTGCTTGGTATGTGTAATAGACATAAATTGTGTAGTTTTAATTATGCCTTATTAATTCCTAATATGCCATAAATGACATTTGTGTAATTAATGTATAATTATTATAATGATTGGCATTAAACTATGATGCATAATATTATTGATGTAAGTTCAAATTCATTATGATGTTAGATGGATGAATATGATTTATGTTGATAATTTAAGAAAGATGGCCATGCATGTATGTGTATGAATATAAACATTATGCGTAGGAATGGTAATGTATGCATATGAATGGTGTTATATGTCTATGTATGCATGATGTATGAAGTATTTTGCATGATATAGATGTTTGAGCCTTAGAAGTCATTATGGCTAAAAAGGCCATTTAATGTTATATGCCTATGTGTTGACTTCATATGAACATATATGTGCTTGTATGTCATATATGAATGAAAGGCATGATATATGACCATGAATGGGTATAATTGCTTATGTGCACATGAGAAATGTTATATGATGAGATGAATGACATTATGTGTGGTTATGGGCATGATGGCCGAATGGCCTATGCATTTATGTGTGTGTGTGAAATGGCATAACATATACAAATGATGACTTGTGAATGTGAACAGCTAATTGGTCATATGCATGTGTGATTGGAACCTATGACGCAATGATATGTTTAGAATATGCTTGGATGATGATATGGTTTATGATGTATGTATGAATGTATGTCTATGCCTTGTGATAAGTATGGAATAATTATGTATGATTGGTGGTATGTTGTTAAACATGGGTAATTGGTTGATATTAGTGATAAAATGAGAATGCAAGAGTAAGCTTACCATGATAGAGTGGCTGAATGGCCTTGGCATGTTAAAGGTGATATGTTGCATGCCATATATGTTAGTGTATATGTATATTTATATTCATGGAAATAAATAATGTTTTGAACTATATTTGGTGAAGTAGTCATCCAATTTTGTATGTGACAATAATATGTTTACATCATGTTATTGATAATGATGGCATGAAAGAAACTTAATGCAATAATGCATTCCTTGATCACTTAAATGTATAATATTGTGTATTAATGATACACATCGAATTTATATGGCAAATTATGTTATTATTATGCCTATTGCTTGTTCATGATGTATATGACATGCATGTGATGTGATGAGAGCTTTTTATGGCATGTGAATAACATATTTTTGAATCCAATGATTTTTGGCGCATCAGCTTAAAAGTCGTGTGCTTAAGTTAAAAAGAATATGATGTCAAAGGAAAGTGAAATGCATTTAATATGAACTAGTATTTGTATAATTCATCCATTAACATGTGTATGTACATGCTTGATCTATGACACTATAATGTGGAGTTGTATGTAATAATAATGTAATATGCATATTATCACACTATTTTCTGATTTAGTCATTAGTTGGCTAAACCAATTTAAATATTAGCAATATCGAGCAATTTTAACAAGGTGAAACAAAAATTAAATGGTTAATAGCCATACAAGTAAATAGCTTAGTTAGATAGTTTGACCGGTCAGCTAGGAGTCATAATAGCTGCTAGGGTACTTCGGTACCTCCGTAGCCTTTGGGTTGCGATGCGTGAACCTTTTGGATACTTTTTATGTCCTAACTTATGGGTATGATACATTAATCTTTGGATCTTATTTCTAACCTTCAAGTCTGATGTGTATTGATGATTTGATTTATGTTTTGACCTCCGGGTTTGATGCATTTGGGGCTTAGGTGGTCCACTGATATGCTGCTATCCACAATGAATTTGTTTTATGTGTACGGGCTTAATAAATTTATCTTCATAAATAATGAACATATTAGTTTAATGTATGATATGTTTTATTGATATATGATTTCTATAAAACAACATGTACATGTTTTATGTCATGTTAATGAAATCATGCATAATATGTTTAAATTGCATATCATGTTACAATATGAATGATCACATTTCATGTATTAATGAATGATGTTAACTACACATTTACACAAGTTATATCAATTACACTACTAAGCTATTGCTTAGTACATCATCTATTTCTATGATGCATAGGTAAGGTGACAATTTGAGTCGAAGCCTCAGATAGTCATGTTTCCAAAAGAAGAAAAATCTTTTAGCATATTTTGTATCTAAATTTTTTTTATGTATAGATAGATAGCACTCATATGGATGTAATTTTTGGAATGGGGCCCAAGCTAGATAAAAATGTAAATTTTTGGATTTCAAATGTCTGTAAATTATTTTAAAGTTGCTTTTTGATTTGTGATGATTGCATGATGAGAAATTGGTGCATGCTTTGTGATGTTGAGTTGCTAATGGATATGGGATCATCAAAAGGGTCACAAGAGATGCAGTTGAAGAGAAAAAGTTTATAAAAGTGTTTTTGGTATTACATGTTACTATTTACATTTGGTATAATGCCCCAATATAGTTGATATGCTACCAGATTTTCTACAAAAGGATTGTCAAATGTAGAAATAAACTAGTTTCTAAATAGTTTTTGTAAACCTATATTTTTATAAGAATAACATTTTGATGTGGACGATAATTACATTTTCAAAGGGTTAATATGATATGAGTTTAGTAACGTATTTGTGTACACATTCCTTATTTAGATCAGGTAAATGGTGTTACAAGTGATATAGCGATAGTGTTAGAGTTCGTGGATGTCTTTTTTGAAGAGTTACTTAGTTTGACCCTAGAATAGGAAATTGAGTTCAATATTAAGGTTATTCCTAGCACCGCTTTGGTTCAATAACTCCATATCAAATGGCTCTAATAGAGTTAAAAAAGGTTAAGAATTAGCTTTAAGAGTTGCTTGATAAGGGCTTTATAAGATTGAGCATGTCACCTTGGGGAGCACTGATTTTGTTTGTTAAGAATAAAGATGGTTTTCTTCGATTGTGTATAGATAACAGATAGCTAAACAAGGTGAACATCAAGAATAAGTATATTTTTCCATGGATTGATGACTTTTTGATCAACTTAGAGGAGTTAGAGTGTTCTTTAAGATTGATTTGTAATATGAAATTACTAGTTGAGGGTGAAAGAACCAAATATGGCAAAGATAACTTTCAGAATGAGATATAAGCAACTATGAGTTCTTAGTAACACCATTTGGGCTTACTAATGCACCTATAACTTTTATGGATCTAATGAACCATGTGTCCAAATAGTATCTTGACCAGTTTGTGGTGGTTTTCATCGATAACATTCTTTTTTATTCTAAGAGGAAAAACGATCTTAAACAACATTTGAGAATAGTTTTAAAAGTTCTTAAAGATGAGAAGTTGTATGCTAAGCTCAGCAGCTGTGAGTTCTGTGTTAATGAAGTGTCTTTCTTTGGGCACATAGCTTCTATAGAGGGGATACATGTTGATCCTAATAAGATTGAAGCAGTTATAGAGTGAAAGCCACCCAGGAATACCATAGAAATTAAGACTTTTCTTGTTTTGGTAGGTTATTATAGATGGTTTGTTGAGGGTTTCTCTTTGACAGTAACACCTATGACTCATCTATTAAAGAAGGATGGGAAGTTTTTTTGGGATAATAGATGTCAAAAGAGTTTTAACAAGCTTTAAGGTGATGTTGATAGAAGCACTTATTCTTATTTAGCTAGTTTCTAGGAAAGACTTCACAATATATAGTGATGCATCTCATAATGGGTTAGGTTGTGTTCTGATACAAGATGACCAGGTTTTCACTTATGCTTCAAGACAGTTAAAGGCATATGAGAAGAACTACCCTAATCATGATCCAGAGCTTGTAGCTATTGTGTTTGCCCTAATGATTTAAAAATACTATCTTTATAGAGAGAATTGTTATGTTTGCATCGACCATAAGAGTCTAAAATATCTTCCTACACAAAAGGAGCTAAACTTGAGATAAAGGAGATAGATAGAATATGTTAAAGACTATGACTATTTGGTTAATTATCATCTAGGAAAGGCCAACATAGTGGCTGATGCACTTAGTAGGAAGTTCTTGGCAGCCATGAGAGCCATGAATGTTTGATTATAGCTTGTGGATGATGATGATTTTTTTGCAGAGATAAAAGCAATGACTAGTTTGCTACAATAAGTCAAGGATTATTAGAGACATGATCAAAGGCTGATGAGTGTGATTAGTGCTATCCAATATAGGAAGCCTACTAAGCATGAAATCAAGAGTGATGGTTATTTGTATTACCAGGATAGGATTTACGTGTTAAATGTGAAAGAGATGAAGAATTAGATTTTGCAACAAGCTTATATTGCTCCTTATGCTATACATCCTGGTAGAATAAACATATATCTGGATCTAAAGTTTTCATATTAGTGGCTTAGTATGAAGGATCTATTCAAGTTTGTGACTAAGTGCCTTACTTGTCAGTAAGTGAAGGTAGAACATTGGTTCTATCTAGATGGCTTTATCTTATAGCAATTCCAAAATGGTAAAAGGATAGGGTCACCATGGACTTTATTGTTGAGTTGTCTATGACTAGGAGCATATGTGGTTCAGTATGGGATATGGTAAATAATTTAACCAAGACTTCTTATTTCATACCAGTGAGGGTGGACTGCTCTTTAAAGAAACTTGTAAAGTTATACATAGATAAGATCATTAGGTTGCATGGAGTGCCATCTTCCATCATATCTGATCGAGACATATAGTTTACATTGAGATTTTAGAAAAAGCTTCATAATGCTTTAGGTACACAATTGAGTTTTAGTATAATAATTCATCCTTCAACTGACAGACAGTTAGAGAGAGTCATTTAAGTAATCTTTTGGTCCTTGAGTGATTTGATGTTAAGTTGTGCATGATGTTATGCCTATGTTAAAGCATGGTTATCAGGTGCTTAAGGATATTTAAGGAGTTTTTATATCAAATTCAAAGGTAGCTTGGATCACTATCTATTGTTGTTAGAATTTACTTATAACTATAGCAATCAAGCAAACTTTGGTGTGGCTCTTTATGAGGCATTTTATAGAGGGATGTTTAGAACTCCTTTGTGCTAAAATGAGCTCAGTGAAACTATACTCATAGGACCATGTTTGATTAAAGTAGCAGATGAGAAGGTAAAAATCATTAAAGAACGATTGAAACTAGCTTTTGATAGATAGAAGTTATGTGCCCATCGAAAGAGAAAATATGTTTAGTATAAAGTAGGGACAAAGTGTTTCTCTAGGTTTCACTTTGGAAGATGGTTCTGTATTATAGCAAGATGGGCAAGTTGAGTTGAAGGTTTATTGAGCCATACAAAGTGACAGAACGTGTGGAACTGGTAGCCTATAAACTACCTTTGCCTTTTAAACTTCAATAGATTCATGATGTTTTCCATGTGTCGATGCTGTAAGCATATAAATTAGATCCTACCCAAGTGCTATCAATGGATAAAGTGGAGATTAATCTAGATCTATCTTATGAAGTATAAACTTAAAGGATCTTCGATTGAGAGGTTAAAGAACTTTGACATAGGTTAGTACCTCTAATGAAAGTTCTTTAAAGGCACTAGCGGATGGAAGAGACTACATGGAAAATAAAGGCTTAAATAAGAGAGCAATATCCTCAATTGTTTGAGCAAGGTAATATAGAGGATGACATTTTTTTAAGAGGTGAAGAAATGTAATGCTCGAAAAATCCTAGTGTTATAAATAATACATTCTAAGAGGTGAATAGTATTTCCCAAGGTTAGATAACACTAATTTTATTGAATAAAAGTATTAATCATAACACAATTTTTGGCAAAGTTTGAAAATAAACTAAAGTTATTTAGTTGGTTAAAAATGCAAAGAAAGTTTTACAGCACTATCACGTGAATAGTGAACAAATTTTCGTTGAACCATAAAATATTCAAAAAATGCTTAGAAAATTATGAGATTAATATAACCTAATTCTAAAAAATTACAATTAGCCAATTGGCACTAAAATTGGAATTTTCAAGATCATGAAGTATTTTTACAAAAATCAGGTAACCTTAAAAAATATGTTTTTAATCAGTTTTTGTGTTTTTTAAGCATGGATTTTTAAAGGGTTTTGAGGCTTTGAGTTATGAATAATTATAAGTCTATTTGATGTCAAAAATGAGGCAAAGAAAACTAAAAAAGGGACTATATAAAGGGTTAAATGCTTGGTTAAAGGAAGAATAGTGTCATCTTTCAAAGACCAAGGAGTTGACGCCCTTAAAGAGAAAAAGAGAGTAATTTTTGCTTCACCAACCTCCATTTTTGGCTTGATTTCTTTCATTCAAGGCTTAATTACACCCCTCTATAACCTCTAGATGCAATTACACCTTAGATTGTGTAAAAAAATTGAAAGAAGAACTCAATTTTTCATCTTGATAAATAGTAACTAAAGATTTATGGAGTAATATTTTTGAAATTTAATATTTTTACATGTTCCCTAGGTGCCCAAAGCCATGTATATGAAGTTGTTTTTTAGGGTCCAAATGATTTTTTTATGAATTTTTACATATTGAATTTGTAATCGGTAGTTGAGGAAACTGACAAAACTTGAGATAAAGGTAAGAGCAAGGTGTAGATAGTCTTTGGGGGTGCATTTCAACTATCTTAGTATGTATAAGCGACATAAATTGTGAGATTTTAATTATACCCTAATTTTTCATCATATGTCATTAATGATAATTATGTATTACATGCATAATTAAGCTTATGATTGGCATTTAATTATGATTGATGATGTAACTAATGTATGTTAAATCATTTATGATGTTAGAAGGATAATAATTATAGATGTTGATATTATGTGTAATGTTGATATGCATATATATGTATGTATATTATGCATTATACATAGTGGGTGAGATGTATGTTCAAGGATGGTATTATGGGTTTATATGCACATGATGATTTGTATATGTTTCCATCAAAGGCTAGAAGGGAGACCGAGGAGAGAGAGTAAAAGGAGTTTAAAGAGATAGAGTAGAGTCTAGAGTTGAGCACAAATGTAACACCTGTACGTCGAGGCTCTATGAATAGTACTTTGAGGCCCGAAATGTGTGCTTGGAGTGTCAAGTCACCTTTATGAATCCTGAGGTGAGGCATACTAGCCACTAAACTTTAAGAGGCTTAAAAAGGGTGAAAACAACTTAAATTAAAATTTTAGCAGAACAAAAAAATTAATTTTGGTCATAATCTAGTGGTCTAAGTCGGGCTAGGAATGACCTAGGATGAGACCGAATAGGCATCAACATATCATATGTTGAAGGTTAAAAATTGTAATTGGGCCAACATAGAAGGAATTTTAATTTTTCAAGGACATTTGAGGATTTTTTGAAATTTTCGGCAAAACTATGATTTTTTGAGAATTTTGCTAGGCCATCACCTAAAGGAATTTGGATGTAAAATTTTGCATGCCTCTAAATGAGGCTATTTGAGGATTTTTAAAATAAACGTAATGATTTTTGGAGGTCTAAGGGAAATTTTAAAATTCCCCGAAATTCTATCGAAAAATCGAGATTCCCGAGAATTTAGTTCACCTACTTCCCGATGTAATTTTGTTCCAAAATTATATAGGCATCTAATTGGGGCTAATTAAGGATTTTAGGAACAAATGACACTATTTTATTTTATGTTTGAGTGATTTTTAAAAATTCCCTAATGTTTCAGCTCTAATTTTTCAAAAAATTGAGTTTCGGGGGTGCTCGGGGGAGGTGTGGCACGACCTGAGGCACCCCTACATTTTTAAATGACTCTTAGCCATATGGGCCCCAATAGGTTGAGAGGGTAACACCTTATCTCCACCCACCCAGTACCTTTCTCCTTCATTTTATTCCCTTCAATAGCATATGCTATTTTTAGTATAAAGGACCTAATTTTAGTCCTATTTCCACCATAATTTCTCATGTACATTTCACTAAGAACACTCATAAAAATACAGGAAAGGGGCTTATGAATTTCTGGTGGCAAATAATTAATGAAAGCATTGAATAAAGCTCATGAAAGCTTAAGACTCCTAAGCTAATATGGGAGAGGAAAATCATGATGGTAAGTGAGTTTTTTCGTTTCTCCTTTTCTAGCTTCAATTGGCTTATGCAGTCCTATTTTTAGTCATAACTTTAGAATTTTCATTTAGGGACTTGAGGAATTTAAAGGCCAATTTCAAGTGAAGGTGGTGGATATTGGAGATTTAAAGAGGAAAAGAAGTCCATAAGGAACCTAGGGGAAAAGGCTATCGAAACCTTAAAAAAAAGGTATATGAATTAATGGATTAAAAGTATGTTTTAATCAATTTTATTGAGAGTTATATGAAGTTGTGTGATGGAATGTTTAATTATGAAGTGTGTGAGATGTAGAATTTTGATAAAAATTTTAGTAGATGTTATATATATGGGCTATTATTGAATTATTGGTGGATATTAGTGTAATTAACCTATGTTCATGGGTGTGTATGGGTGAACATGGGTTCTATGGAATTATAGGATTTTGGGGGATGTATGGTGAAAAAGGGTATGTTAAGAAGATTGTCAAGTTTGGTCGTGACATGTATATGTGTTATAACCTATCATGTGCCATGTGAAACATTATGTGAGCATCGGTAGGTGGCTTTGAATGAGGTCTTAATGTGTAGGTGGGCAGTGAAATATGGGAAAGGCCATAGGTTTGGCCACAAATGGGCTTTGGCTAAGAGGTAGATTTCTAAGATAGGCATGATGGTGTGATGGAGCATGAGGGATTTTTACATAGGCATGGTGAGCTATAATGTGCATGGATGGTGTAGCATAACATTTTCATGCAATATGTAAATGTAGGTGCGTAGTTGAGCAAGGGCATGGTATATAGAATGTATGAATACATACTAGTAAAACCAACAAAAGATTCCTTGTATAAGTGGCATGGAAAAGAAAATAGTATCAGAGAACTATGAGGGATTTACTAGGTCATAGAATGAAACTTAATTTGAATCATTTTATGTATGTACTAAAAAATAATTTAAAGCTATTCTTAAGTCACAATTTAAAGTATGAAATGGTAGGTGATGCATGATCTAGTGTACACCTATATGTATATATATATATATATATATATATATATATATATATTTTTGTATGTATGTATGTATATATATATGTATGTATGTATATATGTTTGAGTAAAAACAAAAAGCAGGAAGAGATGTTGTAATAATATATTA
>CANXYI012242763.1:0-10541 GCA_948208565.1 Hura crepitans | reverse complement strand
AATTGAATGTATCTTTTAAAGTTTTATTGGCTTCAAAAGAAGGAAACATTTATGCTATTAGAATGAATATATATTTCTAATGAATTTATATATTTAATCAGCCTATTACGAATCTCACTTTTATAATTTACTTTCTTTATTTTTTTTTTTTGAGTAATTCAAATTCGATGGTTAGTATCTTTTATTTTTTAGATATACGCTATAATGGATGGAATAAGGAAGTCTGTTAATTATGTTTCCTTTTTAGTATAGATTATCTTTGAATTAAATGTCATGCCAATTATATTATTATTTGAGAAAACTTGCATTCTTAGTATCAAACTTGCATTCTTAGTATCATCATTTTTTATCCAGCTAATTTGATAATTATTATAAACGTATTTTATGATTTTTAATCTACACCATCAGACCAAAAATTAAAATATTTAAAGATTTTTATTCCTTATTATGAAATTAAATGTTTATTTGTTTATAATCAATACTACTTTTTATTGTATTTATTATTTGATTCTTATTATAAGGTGATATATTGAGTCCTTATCTGGCTATCTTTATTTTTATTTAATTCGTATCATTCCTATAATAATATTGAGGATATTTCTCAAAATTTCAACATCTTTTATTTTAAGAACTATATTACCTAACGAAAACAAATTTTTAAATATATCCTATAATCGGTATTATTTCTTAATTTTTCGTGTTATGTTGATTATTTATACGATATACTTATTAAATTAAAGATTTTCAAACTTATTTACGATAACAAATTTATTTCTTACCGTAACATCTACGTGTGCCAAGTTTAAATATGTACAACTAATTAAACATAATTTTTCAATGTTATATTTCTTATTTATAATTATTTTACATAATTTAATATTTGGTTATTATATGTGTGCTTTTAAATATTGAATTAATCATGACAATGATTTAAATGATAAAATTAATCAGCGTAACTTATCATTATTCTTTCTTAACAGACCCCATTACTAAATATTTATATTACTATTATTATTATTATTATTATTATTATTATTATTATTATTTTATTTATTTTTATTATAGGTAAGGATGAATAGAAGATATTTAAATTCCTTTAAATAAACACATTTTTATTTTTATTAAAGTTCTAATAGTTATATGTTATCGTTACTAACTATAAGATTCCTAATGCTATATTTAGATTTTATTTATTTATTATTCTCATTTATTTTCCATGATGGTATCAGTATAATTCTATTCAGGTTCTTAGGTTCTTATTTTTATTATTTATTATTTGGTGTAAGATTAATCATGCCATATCTTAAAGTCTTTGAAATATATACATGGATACTAATAGGACCTCAGCTATTTAAAATTTTACTTAGTTAGAAATCTTTCGTGTAAATAGTTTAGAAATGAAAGAAATAGACGTATTCTTTTCTATTGTTAATTTTTCGTATGTTAAATTTATTCATATGAACACTTTCATTTATTTAAAATCTAATTTATTAATTTGTTTTTTTATTAAATTTGTTTAACTTATATTTATTTATACATGACTCATTAGGATTATTGTTATGTATTTTAACTTTTCATGAGAAATGAATGATATACCCACTTCTAAAGCCCTAGGTTTCATTAACCCTAAGGGTAAATATGTCAACTTTGCCCCTATATAAATTCTTTTTCTTCCTGATGACTTTACTTCAATTCCCTTACCGATGAAGGAGCTTCTTCTCTATTTTCTGCTATCTGTTTTCATCAGTTTTCGTTCCTTATCCTTTCCAAAACCTAACTCCTTCCCTCCTTTTGCACTAATAGATCTGTTTCCCATAATATCTGCACCCTTTTTGGAATCAACAACGATGTCAAAAGAAGCAACAAAGGAAGCAGTAATGGTGGTTCGAGCAAAATCCTCAATGTCGTCTCGGTCAATTTGGATGCAAGAGATTGGCACAGACCTCAAATCTCGACTTTCGGTTGAACAAAATGAGCAGTCTGGTGATAAATTCATGACCCCTAATGCCAAAGATAGAAAATGCTTCTCTGTCAGCTCTTTGGCGTTGTCTTCAGTGAACTGTGAAAAAGGCAAAAGGCACTGGCCGCAATGGCATCTAGACATCCGCCTCGCAAAGGATAAACACAACAGTGTGATGAGTCTGTCTCTTGATGGGTTTGAGAACCTTTTCGACTAACTGAGTACGTTACCTAGCGCTGGAGTGAAGGCCGTCGAAGTTTCATTTCTCTATTTTTTCCAGCCATATTAACGCAGAGGGGAAAAAGCGCAGATGTAAAATTTTTGTATTTTTTGACTTTATTGTCTGCCAGTCGTATAGAAGTAGCGAAGGGTACGGGGTATATTATTTTCTTTTTATTTTTTTGACACTTTTCTTTTTTTGATCTTATACTACCTTTATTAACTTAAGTAAATCTTGTTTCATCCACTATTTTTACTCTAGTTTCTGCATCATTAGCATTACTTTCGACAGACATATTTTGGTTATTTGATTCAGTCTTCACTTTTCCTTTCATGTGTCATGCTTCAAAACTGATTATGGGCACTTTGAGGCCACTGATGAATATTGAAACTTTCCTTGTTCTGCTTGCACTACAGCCTCTGCTTTCTATTTACTGATTGTATAACCAAAGAGCTACTGCTGTACTATGAGGACATACAATAGAGAGAGTGATGATTTTAGGCTTACTGCCTAAAATTGATTTAAGTTACTATCCTATTAGTTGTTTATTTCTTTGTTTGAGTCTATTTGATTATTTCTTAGTTAATCAGTTCATTTGTTTTGAAGAAATTATCGATATTAATTCTTTAGTTTTATTTATTTTGTTGTGAGGGCAAATTTTTGTGAATGAATTTAGGAAATGAGCTGAATCTAAAATAATTCGGGCATGAGTGAAAGTGGGTAAATATTGACTGACGAGGTTCACAGATTCCCTGAGGTAGGACTACTCTAAGAAGCTAAGTCATTACTATCCTGATATCTCTTTTGTTTATGAGACTGTGTGTGGTAGATGTTAGGATTTTATTATCTGTATTTATGCTTATTAAACTGATAAGAGCAGATTTCCCCTTTTTGATATTTTTTCTTAAAAAATAAGCTATCTGCTTGCTATTTTATACTGGTTCTCTTGGATGCTTTTGATTACGTGTGATCTAACAGTGTAAAAATATGATTTTTAAACACTTTCTTTATGTCGAAAAAGTTTTCAATTTATTTATGATAATAACAGCTTATAGATCATTACTGGCCCACCTCTACTTTATAGAAATCAAACTGACTCCTATATTGCATTATTGAGGATTTATACTTAAGATTCAAATAGAAGTTGCAAGTTGACTCCCTTGAATGTGTGAAGTCATTATTGACTTCAGCACAACCAAGTGGAAATCATAAAAATAAAATAGGGATAGAGATTTACTTTGCTTTCTTTGCTGTTTTTTTGCTTTTTCTATTAATGAATGTTCTTCTTCTTGGTGATTCCTTCTTTTCTTCTTTTGGTTTGCTACTACTACTTCTGCTTTTGGTTTCTTCCTTTGTATTCTTCTCTTGTTGTTTTACTTTCTATTTTTCTTGGTTTTTTGTCAATTTTTCCTCCTTACTTTTCTACTTACGGCCCTCTTTTTCTCAACCCCTTTTTTAGCCTCCTTTTTGTATCTCTCTACAGATCTCCCTTTGTTTCAGATCTATCTCCCCCCTTGTCTGCTGAATTTTCTTGGCTTTATAGATTTTCTGTAGTGGCAATTCTGCAATTTTATGAACAGTAATTTAACTATATGTTTACTGTGCTATATTTTTACTATTCTTGATATTTATTTTTATAGGTGGCCTTAGGCTTGAGCTTCGCAGATGGGCTAAAATCTACTATTTGTGGGCTGCAGAGAGCTACTGTAATGGGCTGAGCTGTAGTAGGCTATTTTCTGGATTGAGCTGCAGTAGGCTGTTTTAATTTGTAACTATTTTTATTATTCATCCTATAATTATATTTTTTTTGTTTTTTATGCTAATTAGTAGTTATTAATTTGTAATTATTAATTGTTATTCCCCTTTTTCAATTAGTGATTAAATATATTATTTCTTAATTTTGCCAATAACTTATGCATATAGAAGCTCATATGTCCTGTAGTTAATAATAATTATACATTGAATTAGCTTACATCTTATAGTATATCCATAATTATTAGTATCAACCAACCCTTTCTACCTCTTATTTCACTATATAATATATTTATTAAGGCCTGAATGAAAATGGGTATCTACAGCTGCACCTACCATCAATTCTCATAAGCTATGCAGTGGCCCTTCATGGACCTTAAGGTAGCTGTACCCACACAGTACCATCAATACATCAATATCATCTCATGGTCATCCTCATGGATCGACCTCTTGTGACACCGTGGTGTCCTAGCTACTGTTACTCCTTGGTTGATCGGTTAACCTATCTAGTAGGCATCTAACTAATATAGGCCTCAATTCATGTCCATTAAGTCTTTACTCTTCTATTCAATGTATCAAGTTTCCATCTACATAAAATTCTAAGTATCAATTTATTATTTTCTTTACTCTTTTTTTATTCACTTTCAAGATTATCACATTTACTCTAAATCTCTCTCTTTATCCCTTCTTATATTAACTTGTCTCTATTCTATTTAATATATTCATTTTGAGTCTAATTTATCTCATTTTTAATGACCATAATTGCTCTAGTTAATCAAGTTAAAGGTTAGGTCTCAAAGTCATTTTAATCACAGAAATAAATTTCACTTATTTAGCATTAATCATACTTATGTCATATAACTAATTATGTACCCATTCGGTCAACTCACATTCATTCTTATAAAGGTAATTTTTCTTCCATATAAGTGTTTAGAGTATATCACCCAATTCAATTATCATAATCATACACAACTTATTAACTAAATTCACTTAAATACCTTTTATTTCATTATGTATACCATTTGGCCACTTGAGGGTTCCCACTATAACTCACATTTCTCTTTCATCTATCACACCATTTATGCTCTAATTAATGTTTACATGACATTCCTACTCAAATCCTATGCAAACCCTATCCCATACCATGCAAACTAGCAATTCCATACACATATACTTAACACAATTTATGTAAAATAATGAATTAAATGCATAAATCACTAAATTCACTTACTTTGCTCACTAACTTGGCCTTAAATCACCATTCAATCTTATCCTTCTCTCTTCTCCACTTCTCTTCCTTCTCTACCTATAAACATACACATGACCCACCTTTAAAAATTCTACCTATAACTTAATGAAAATTTAAGCTCATAAATGTCATATATACCTCAATGCCCACCTTAGAAAAATATTAGAAATTAAAAATGACCACTTTTGCTCACCTTGAGCACTATTCACACCCTTGGGATATCTCATTTGCTAAGCCTCCAAAAGATGAACTTCCACTTGAATTTGGTGTAGGTTTAATGGTTGAAAAAAAGGAAGAAATTAAGGTTCTAAGAAGGAGGAAGGTTTTGGCCATTGAGGGGAAAAAAGGCTAGAAAATGCTGCTTTGAAAGATCTAGAGTCCACCTTTATGTATGGAAAGGATGGCTAAGATTGTGCCGAGTCTAAAACAAATGGCTCGGATTTAATCTTAGCTAATTCATCTCTAAAAATTCATATATCATGCTCCCATGCTCTAAAAATTTAGCCTATGGGTTTAAAAATCATTAAAATTAGTATTTTAAATATTCCCCAAAAATTTGAATTTTTTTTCCAACAATAATTATTTTTTAGGTAAATGCATCATAAATTAATTTCGTTTAATTACTTTTCAATCTCAGAAAATTCTAAAACAAGTTCCATTGGCTTAGTTAGAATTTTTGACCATTAAGTTGTGTTATTTTAGAATTTTTTGGGCACTTTTTAAAACATTTTTCGTTCAGCTTCAACTAGGTCATTATTCATGAGACATTAGTAAGCAAATTTTATAGTCTATTTTAACCCCCTAAATGACTTTAATTTGATCCAAAATTTCACCCATAATTATGTTTTGATAATTTCTATCATCCTACAGCCTTAACTCACTTCAAGTTTTTGAAAATACTATTCATTATTCAGGGCCCCTAATTAAATTATTAAAAAATTACAGGCATTATAGGTACCCTGCAGCTATTATAAAACTCCCTAGTTGACCGGTCAACCTATCTATACTAGGTTATTTCTCATATGGGCTATTAACAGTTTACTTTCAATTACATCGCTTCAATTTAAGCTTAACATAGCTTTTAATTACTTTGGTTTAGCCAACAAATGGCTAAACCAAAAAATTTTGTCATAAATCTTATTTTATCATTCAAGCATATTATATCATGTTAATAACCACACTTTGAGGCCATATATCAACACACATACATCACACATTAATATTATTACATTTCCTCTAATAAGTGTCATTTATTTCATTATGTCGTTTTATTGCCATATTCATTCCATATAATTGCATAAGCTCATTCAAGATGCATGATGTGTAATTTTCATCATAAAACACATCATGGCATTACTACAAACATATTATTACCACATACATGACCATTCGAACATGACATCTTGCATATACTCAAAATCCACCATATTCACATTTGTATTATGCCTCATACGTATTTCACACAATTACAAGCATACTAGACATTCGGCTACTTAACATACATGCATTACTCATGCATTGTTTCACCTTAGGCATCATGTTTATGACATTCATACACATTATCATTTTTGTGTTCATACATTCCCCTTGACAAGCACAAATTCAAAGTTATACTTCTATATGCATATCATTAGGCCATTTGGCCAATGTATCATAATTGTTCATACATCCATCTCATACATCATATCCCACGTACTCAAGCATAATTATTATCATTTTCCCATACATTACCCTTATCTACCTAATGTAAATCATACATACTCATAGGTACTTCAATAGATCATTCAGTTGCCAAGCCTTATGCCTTATCATCCATCATGCATTTATCATGCAATGATTCAATTTATGCCCATTCATATATACGAACCCTTACATAAGCATGCAACATCTCTAATATGCATTATCAAGTCATACATACACATGCATGCCTTTATGTTCATTCGGCCATACATCCATCTACAAGGCATCTATTCATTTCAAATCCATTATTTACTCTATGTACATCTAACATCTCAAACAATATGTGTTTAAAGTAGAGCCATACATCATTCATCAATTACTCATATTCACACATAATTACATAAAGTACATTCTATATGTACATCAAGAAATGCATATACCCATACACATATTTACCATTTGAATTTCATCAATGATCATCACAATTACTAATTAACATGATTAAATCCATTAATACCATTAATTAGGCATTTTCTATACAATTACCCATTTTCATATCATAATGCACATATTTGAATTATAACTACATTATGACTTGTACAAGATTTTTCATATATTCAAAGCATCCTCTATGCATCATCATATATATCATTTACCATTTAAGACATTAAATGCCATTAATCCACATAAATGAGCATTTTATACATAATTGCTCATATTGACATATTATGTAAATTAGGGCAATTTATCAATCAAGCACAATTTAACTCGATTACACATACCAAGAAAGTCGTAATACACTCATGAGGACTGCCTAGCATTAGACTTCCCTTTATCTTGAGATTTGTCACCCTACTCAATTGCGAGTTATATATTTGTTTCGTTAACATTTGTAATAAATCACACGAATATCAAAATTAAAAACTAATAACATATAATGACTCTTAGGCACTTGAGGAACATAGAAAAATTATCGAGATTCAAAAATTCTTACTAGAACCAAAGATGGTCACTATTTATTGAGCTTAAAAATTGAGCAATTCCTTTAGTTTTCTTCGAATTTCTTACTTGAAATAGGCTCTAAAGGTCATGGAGGCTCATAACTTGTGATCAAATGGCGTAAATCGATGCTAAAATGAGGCAAGAGAAGTCAACAATGGAGGAAAACCCCCATTGTTGTTGTCGACTAAGGAGGAGAGGGAGAGGATAGGTGTTTTGTGTGGTTTGACCAAAAATAAGAAAAGTTTTACCAATTTATACTTTTTGAAAAAAATATTTTATTTTTAATTTTTTCTCCTCTTTTTCCTCCAATTTTCCTTTTCTTTAACATTAATTTAGTCTAAATTAACATGTAAAAATGCAATTAATTTAGGCCCCATAACCCTCTAAAAATTGGAGCTCAAAAAATGAGAAAAATTGAATTAAATTGCTACTTTTTATGTAACCCGATTTCTGTAAAAATATTCTTGACATCTAAAAATTCCAATTCTCATGCCAATAGGCTAATTAAAATTTTTAAGTATCAGGTTATACTAATCTTGGAATTTTCTGAGCAACTTTTGAATTTTTTTACGGTCTAGCTAAAACTAGATTACTATTTATGTGACATTGCCATAAAATTTAACTGTCATTTTTAACCACCTAAATGACCTCATTTTGACTTCAAATTTCATCCAAAGTTATGTTATGATTAATACTTTTATTTAGTAAAATTAGTGCCCCCGGCCTCAAAAAACACTATTCATGTCTCGAGAAGTACTATTCATAACCTCATGATTTTTCGGGTGTTACATTTTTAATTGTGAAATTCTAGAATTTTTGGTGTTTGAAGAATTTATTTTAGTGATCATAAAGTTTAAGAATAAATTTTTAAAGATTAAAACATAAATAGGAAAAAAAATCTAACCATTGGATCGTGAAGTGCCTTAATCGTGACCATTTGTGAGTTTAATATATATAAGTGGTCTTATGTGAATTCAAAGCATTAACTCACAAGTCCATATTCTTCTTCCTCTAAGAGTGGCCAATGCCATACCCATATAAAAGCCTTCCCTATTTTTTTCATCAAACACCTTGAAAACACACGAGAAACCCCTGAATTTTATACTCAAATCATTCCTCGTCATGTCTAGGTTCCTATTACAGTGTTTATTTCATGAGAAAAGGAGATTTTCATGGAAAAAGAGAAGTTTTGAAAGTTAGGATTTTAGAAACCCGTAAGCAAGGTAAGCATATTCTTGGGGTTCTAATATTTTTTTACGACATTATGCGCGCTCAAACTTATGGTACGGGTGTTATTTTTGAGTTTTGATTAGTGTAGATTTTCTAACATATTACCTATTATGGAATTTAGAAAAAGTGGAAAGAGGCAAGCTAAGGGCAAAGAGAAGCTGTGAAGTGATATTTGGGACATTGAGAAATTGCTTTATAAGTGTATTTGATAAAATATGTGTACACTTTGCATTTTTATTCATTTTAAGTTTGTACACCTGTTATGGAACTTGTTGGTTTAATAGTGTGAATGGTCTTAAATTAATTATGATGCTATAATAATGTTTAATGTATGCTAAATAAGTGAAAATAATAGGGAAATGTTGATAAAATAATTGCATGGATGAAATGTACACTTGGCCGAAAGTTATGTGTAAAAAGGGCAAAATGGTAATTGATGACAATATGGTTAAAATGTGTATAACTAAGCAACATTTGGATGATTAATCATGCTAGTATAATTTTTGAAGGAAAGGAATGCAATATGTTAGAAATGAGGTACATTATTTGTGTGTTGCGTGAGTGCATTTTTGTGTGCACATGTATAGGTTGCATGCGAGATGTGATGAAACATAAGTTACAATGTATGTAAAATTGTGAGGTCAACTCTGATTGTGAAAGATGAGTCATCTAATGAAAAACATGAATGGTTCATATTTGTATCAATGATGTAAAGAAAGATATGATTATGATCACATGTTATTTATAATGATTATATAATGTAAAAGCGTATAAAGTAAAGTATTGAAAACCTATGTGTGTTAAAAAACCTACTAGATAGATTGATCAGTCAACTAGGGTGTTAACAACTATTAGAAATTTGGTAATATTTTTATACAGGTGCAGCCGCTGTTAGGTCCATTTAGGTAACTGCATACACACATGTTGTATATTGTAATAATCCATTGTATATTGGCATATCATGATGATTTATGCGGATGTAGCCATCAGTAGGTCTAATAAAACCACTGCACATAATTATATACAGGTGTAGCCATTGACAGGTTCAATAGGACCACCACACAATTATGATATCTTGTTATGCTGGTGTAATAATCATTAGGTCTAAAATGTGGGCCACTGCACATCATGATCCTATTATCTAGTATCAGGATTTGTGTTTGTTAGGTATGGGCTAACTAATTAAGAAATGGAAATTGTGTGTACTATAAAATGAATAAAAAGGCTTGATAAACATAAAATGAGAATGTATATGTTATGATTGGATTAAGGTAATGTGACATGTGTAAGCAGTATACAATGAGCATAATGTGTGTGCATTTGGTATGTTATGACTTTACATGGCATTGCATGCATATTGTGAATTTATGTGTATATATGTGTAAACATATTTTATTGAATACACCACTAAGCTTTTATGCTTAGCACACCATATTTTTTAATGCATA
>CANXYI012242708.1:0-11564 GCA_948208565.1 Hura crepitans | reverse complement strand
ATAAGGTTAATCATGGATCAAATTCGATTGTGTAATTCTTTTCATCTAAATCCAGTATCAGATCTGGTGAGAGGTGTCATAGATAAGGTGTTGCATCAGCCAAATAACTGGTAAAAAGGCTTAATTGATGCCAAATTGATAACTTATAAATGGCATGTCTAATGCCAAGCTAATAACTGATAAAAGGCATATATGATGCCCTACAGTACTACAGTCTCTACCCTGGCATGCCAAGTCTATCATGTCCTGAGTTTTAGTGAGATATTACCTAGGCTTTGTTATATTGGCATAGATTAATACCATTCATAAGTTTCATAAAGAAATATTCTAATTATTTTGAAATGAATATTAATGATGCTCTAACTTCACTATTATGTATATTTTAGTTGTAATAGATACTAAATAAGTTATCTTTAACACTAAGGAGGTTATGTGACACCCCCTATAGGATTCCCAAAGAATTCAACAGGTGATACACTTCCTGACAGGTCACCCATCTTAGGATTGCTCTAGGAGAACACTCCTTAACACTTATAGACTATTCTAAAACTCTATCAGATATGGCTTAGATTTCCAGTTATTCCTTATACACATGCATGAAAGGTCAAACAGACTCAAATAAAGCATATACAAACCTTTATAGGTCATAGCAAAAATTGGGCAGCATAACAGCTACCCGATTGATATCCCAAAAATTCTTCTCCTATGAAAAAATAAACACATCTACAAGCAACAACCCATAACACCCACTTAGACCCTTCTAGTCCTCCAATCCAACATCATCACATCTCATATAAGTCAAAATCACACACATAGGGCCTTAGGCCCATAGATATAAAAACCACAAGCAAGCCTAAGACAATTAAAACACCGATTTATTTATAACTGATTTGCTTAATTTACAGACTTCAATAGTTCTAAACATGCTAGACACATAACATAAAGTTCTTACATGAGTGTTTACTATATACATCAATACATAAAAATATTTAGATCTTTATTGTCTCCGCTGCTATACTACACGCACTACGAGGCTAGATAGCGATCCTTACTTACCTGTGCACCAAAACACCAGTACACTAAGTATAAAACTTAGTGGTGAATTTAATAAATTAAAGCATGTCTTATGCAAGCACACAGATGCTTTAACATACTAGCAATAAAGGATTTAAGTATACAAAACCCATTTAAAAAAATGCAATAATATTTCAATAACATATATTCCATCAGCTAGGTAATTACAGTTATGCCAGACATATGCAAGTATAGAATAATGGTCTAGGTGTAGTGTGTGTGTAACATGACAAATGATTGATGCCATTCAGATGCTATGTCATATGTTCTTCAAATTTACCAAAATGCCACTATGCTAATTTTATTCAGTTTATTTCTATAATTTATTCAATCATTCTATTATTCCCATGTGCATTATTTAAATTATTAAATAGGCCCAACTAGGTACACTACACTTATAGACACTAGAATAAAAGGGAATTAAAAAGTGTGCAGTGGCCCATATTTTGGATCCTGACCATTGCACTGATCCAACATAGCCTATAGGGATCAATTCATAAGAACCTCCTAAGGGGTAAAATATTGAGTAATTGTGCATAGGGATCAATTCGTAGAACTCTTAAGACACTGATCATATTAAATAATTCATCGAAGTTTGCCCAGCAGACTAGAGTAGTGGCCCCTATAAGGACCTTTGCCACTACACCGACATAATTCAATATACAATCAAAAGTGGTAGCAACAATGAGTGTCTACCCTGTAGACTAGTGCAGTGGCTCAATAAGGAACCTTGGCCATAGCACCAGCCCAGTCTAATAAATAGACAGCCTAGCAACTGCTAATCTCTAAGTTAACCGGTCAACCCATCTAGTGGGTGTCTAACTAATGGGCCATCTGACTTTTTTTTACACTTATTTATTTATTGATCATTATTTTATAATATTTAAAATTGTTTAATAGTCAGTTATGAATTTATTTCAATAGTTGAAATTTGACTTGGACAATTACAGGTCACTTTTGGTCCTACCGAACAGTTATGAGTATATTTTCTGAGCCCCAATTTATGATAATTCTTTAGGCATTATTAAGTCCATTTTATTCCATTAATTAAAGCCCTATTACATGTAATTTTTGAATCATATTCAAGCTAAGTCCAATTTGGTCCTTTTATAGGATAATTATAGGTCATTTCTATTATTTACATACACATTTATAGGCCCAATATTGGCCTTGTTCTAAGCATTTCTCTCATGCCATTCTCAATCAACATTTCATATAATCATAAGCCCGAAGCCAAGTCTATTTATAACTTCCAAGTGACCCTTAAGGTAGCCTCAAATTCCATTCAAAATAAATGTACAAAGGTCTCAAATTTGTAGTCCAATTCCATGCCTTTTTAATCCTATTTAGGCTAACTTAATCACTTAAATTCTAGGAATTCTAAACCACATTTTAACTTAATTTAACATAGGTTTTCTTGCTATTAATTAAGCATTTTCATGCCATATATCTGTCATATGAATACCTATTTTATCTTAAGGTCATGTTCACCATTTCATGCTTAACATGCCATGTCATTTCACACACACTTGCGATGCTACAATATGCTCATTATGCCTTATTTTCCATACATATGTCTCGGCCAAATGTGGATAATGACCACATACATGCCTTTACTCATATTTAATCATACATACAAGCATCATAACATGCCACAAGCACATATAAATGCACACATACTACATGCTATGCCAACTAAGTCACACTAAGGCTTACATATGCCACAGCCATAACCTAACCTCACATTAACTTTTTTTTTTTGCCAAATCCATCACATATGCATATAATCTCCTTCTTAACATACCATTATCTACCCAATATCCCAAGCCCCGCACATCACACATATGCCTTACACATCAGGCACCTCTCGACAACATTTAATTTATAACCATATTCATGTATTTTCATTAGGTTGCCATACACATATATCACCTATTATCACTTTAACAAGGATACACATTTATGTATCCCATGTTCATGTCTTCACCCATAAGTTAATACATATACTAGCAATATTTTATTATTTTAACATAAGCACACATACATATACTCCCTACCACACATTTTATGCCATTGTACCACTCATATATGTTTTAGCCATACATGTCACACATATGCACATACGTTATTTCTTTATGTTCACCACTTGAACATACTCTCCCATGTCAATATCCTATTTGCTTCATGGTTCACTCATCATAAACATAATGTACACAACATAAATTTGACTCCTACCTCATGGTTAAACCAAGTTAAAAGTCCAAATTTTATCTTCCCTCACTATACACACTCGCAACCTATTATAATAATGCATATTAATCATATAGCATCATATATTTTACACACAAGGCTTAATCCTTGCCTTCCAAGCCAAAACACCATTTTTTACCTCACAGCCATGCATAATCCTCAATATGATCATATCTTTTACATCACACACACACCTTAAAATCATAGGAATTCATAATATACATGCCACCTCTCCTCCTAATTTATTTTATTCATGAAGTCCACAAACCCTCCTACCTCTCAATTTCATACAAATAACATCAATTTACCACATGAAATCAACATCCATACTTACATGAAAAAAATTAGTATTTTTACTACTCATTACAACCATCAATTTCATACTACAAAACCACCAAACCTCTCAAAGAAAAAGATTGGAATTTATTAAATTCACATACTTAGTTCTAATTGCAATAGCCTTTAGCTCCTTAGAAGTCCCAGGAACTCCTTTTTTCCTTGCCAATCTTTACCATCCACCACTTCTCTTGAGGCTGGCTTTACCCTTCATAAAGTCCTCCATATTCCCAACCTTATGAGAGTCATAAAAATTGTACACATATTAATTAAAAATTTTGGGCATGTAGGAATGTTCAAGGAAGGGAAATCCTCCAAGAATCACAATAAAAACCATAGGAAAATAACTTACTTGATAATTGGATTTCATGCTGCCCATGTATGTATCCTTACTCCACCTTGGTTTTTCTTACATTTTTAGGCATCTTGTAGACTCCTCAATCTTTAAGATTGGATTCCTCACTTGAAATGCCAATTCTTGGTGACAAGTAGATGAAAATGTAGGGCTGGAATAGCCATGAAAAGAGAATAAGAAAACTAGAAATATGGCCAGCAAAATGAAGGGGAAAATAAAGAAAAAGAAAGAAAAGAAGGGTGAGTGTGGGGTGATAGTGGGTTAGGTGTCTTTTGAAAGGAATGGCCACCTGCTATAGCTACTAGAGAATTTTTGGGGTGCCTCAGGTCACGTCCCGTAGCACCCGAGCACTCCAAAACTTGGTTTTTTAATAAATAAGGGCTGCCAACTTCAAAAATTTTTAAAAATTACTCGGATGTCAAAAAATTATGTTGTTTGTTCCTAAAATCCTTATTTAGGCCTAATTAGATAGCCATAAAATTTTGTGACAAAATTCCTTCGGCAAGCAGGCGAACCAGATTTTTGGGAATCTCGATTTCTCAGTAGAATTTTGAGGAATTTTAAAATTTCACCCAAACCTCTAAAAATAATTGCATTTATTTTAAAAATCCTTGAATAGCCTCATTTAGGGGTACGCAAAATTTCACGACCAAATCCCTTCGGGAGATAGGCTAGAAAAAATTCTCAAAAAATCGTAATTTTACCAAAATATCGAAAATTCTCAAACGACCTCAGAAAATTAAAATTCCTTCTTTTTTGGCCTCATTACAATTTTTAAACTTTATGGTATGATATTTTCATGTCTGTCTGAGCTCATCCCGGGACATTCTCGGCCCGACTCAATCTAAGCCTATGACCCACTAGATTACAGCCTGAAATAATTTATTGGTTAAGCTAAATTTTTAAATTCAGTTGTTTTTATGCTTTTTAAGCCTCTTAAAGTTTAATGGCTAGTGTACCCTGCCTCGGGCCTTATGAAGGTAACTTGGCACTCTGACCACACTTCTCGAGTCTCGAGGTACTATTCATAGAGCCTTGGCATACGGGTGTTACATGTTATTTATATTTAGCATTTAAATGAAATGCTATTAACACATCTAATTCTACTTATATATAGACACACATTACTCATATACCATATGACAGACATTATAACACCTGAAAATCTCGAGTCATGAATAGTAACTTCAGGGACATGAATAATACTTTTTTATGGATAAATAGCACATGTTATAAACAAGTTAATGGTGAAATTTGGCATGAAAATAAGATCATTTGGATGCTCAACAAAATATAATAAGTATATTAATGAATACTACTTCTATCCGACTGGAATAGTGTGTATATGAGGTTTAATCATATTCTTAAGTAGTGAATTGTATATGAGTAATAGATGGGAGAAAAATAAGTAAGAAGGGAAACACTTTATTTGAGTCAAATGTTAGTATCTGTTGTAAATATGAGAAATTACATATAAAATGAATATATATGCATGCGTAGGTGATGTTTAAGTTTTAAAGGATCGGATAACATGTGTGTTGAGTTTTATGCTTAATGTAAGGATGTATATCTATCTTATTTTTTAGGACTATTAAGGGTTTTGAAGACAATGACATATATGATATTAACTAATAGGTGAGGCACTAAAATGATAGAAACATATAATAGGGAGTACAAGAAATATATATAAAGGTTTTAAATAAGAGAAAGTGTACTAATGACATTAAATGTCTGATTATCCTCCATTGGTAAACTAATTTATGTAACTATTAATTGGAACTTTATAATATGCTTAGAACACAAGACATATATGTGTTTGCTCTTCTTATGTAATTTGTTCTTATCTTTTAAAATTTAGTATTACTACCTAATAAATAATAATAGGCTATACTTGCATCTTATGTATGTATGCATGATTAAGTTTATTATACTTAGTATGCATGATTAAGTTTATTATACTTAGATACACTACTATGCTACAAACCTTAGTGTGTTATTTGTGTTTTACGATGCGTAGGGTTATAAGTCTGTGAGTACACAATGGAAGCTATAGGTTGTAATAGATAAGGATGGTCTCATTATAATGTTCTTTAGAGTTTTAAGTTAATTTTATGTTTTGGATATTGTATCAATTTTAGTTGGCACTCAAATGTATTCATGTAAGGGCTATGGTCCAATATTTTTCATATTATGTATAGTATCATTTTGCTATGATGGTTTGTATATAAGTATATATATGGGTTGTTTAAGTGGTATTCATGAGATCATGATATATGTTAAGATTGATGCTAACATATTTTTCAACGATTTAAGGATATATGTTCTGGACATTATTGAACTTTATTTATGTTTTTTGAGATTGTGTGGTTTATGTATGTAGAGATGATATTGCAAGTTACTATTTGGGATAGTGTCCCTATAGCTGTTATGATGCCAGATTTTTGACACGATGACCCTTAATAGTTTAACCTATATAATGGTTTTGATAAGTATATGTTTGCAAGATATTCTTAATAATCTAGTTTGAGAAAAACTTTTAAGTTATAAAGGTTTAAGTTAAAAGTGATATCGATTGTGTGCTGCCCCTCATTTAGATTTGGGAATGGGTCAGGTGACGGGTGTCACATACATATATGAATATGTATCTTAACCCAATCAACCAATCCTGTCAAGTATACTGCAAGTATAGGCATGTTTATCCATATCATTCTACAAGAATGATTATGTGTATATGTGTGTGTGTGTTTGTGTGCACGTGTGTGTGTGTGTGTATATATATACACACATGTTGATGTGCTATTTCTTTTAAGCTAACTAAATTATCTACTATTATAAAATACATGGTAATCATGATATCTGATACTTTTAGTTAATGTGCTTGCATGGGCAAAGATCATGTTAATGTCCTAATGACTCTTAATGAATGCATAATTTCAATCATACTCAATTCACATTTCACAATATCTTCACACAATTTATACTTATTACATAACCGGTTAGCTTTTCACAACATATTCACATGATTATCACTTCAAGAATCCATTTTGGTTACATCCATTTTGTGGTATTTGTTATGTACAATTTAACTACTAACTTTGTCATTCTATCTTACCAATTTAGAACTTTAAAGTACTTGTTTACATGTAACATTTATAGTTCTTATGCATACAAAATTATGGCTATGTAAGTTACTTAGGTATATATAAGAAACTAGGTTTTTATTTAGAGCTATGAGTATACTTTTAGCCTTAATTGAAACAAATTTATTTTAGTGTTGTTCAACTTACCTAAACAAAAAATATTAGAGTACTTACCTTAAACTCTAGTTACTCCACTTTTATTCTTCTTATACTTCCTTTCCTTCCCCTTCCTTTTAGAAGATTATGCTTCTCATACATGCTCTACATATAAAATAAAATTCATTTATTATTACACAACTTATTTATATTCAATCTTATATTTCTTGTATGGCCCTATATTGTCCTAACCTTGTTTACACCTTAGACTAATCCCATATTGTATTTGTTGTTCCTTAAACCCTTCTATACCATTTTCCCCTTCCCAATTCACTCCTTTGTTGTTATTGAAATTACACCAATGATCTAATACTCTTTTCTCTCTTTTACAAATAACTTCCTCACTTACTACACTTCCCCCTGTGTACCTAACCTCTAGCCTAACTAAAATTTATTGAACACCATCCCCACTCTACTAGAAACAGCAGCTACTCCTACTACCACTTTTGCAAAATCACCTATTGTGCCAACATCAAGCTACTACTCCCTCTAATACCTTCTATCACAAATAAGTTCAATAAGTCCTAACATCTCATTCAATTAATCATTCTACAACCATATTAATTAAGCTTTTTAAAATGTTATTATAATTTAATTCCTTGTCTATTAATTGATTTTTGCCTTTACAGATTGACGTAGCCCAAGTCTATTTGATAAAACATGATTACAAACCATATCACACCCAAAACAACTTTCCTAACTTCTTTTATACATTTAAAGTCAAACATGTTCAATCATTCACAAATAAAAAGAAATTCCCTTCAATCGGGCTTGCTATCATTAAACTCAAATGAAATTCTCACTAATTTGGTTCATTCACTCAAATTCCTTTTTTATGTAAAGGTAATTCAATTTGGTTTCAACAAATTTTAGACCATAAAATTAAGATTTCATACTCGAAATGAAGGCCCAAAAAAACCCTTATAAATTTCAAATTTTTGTTGTCTAACTTCCATAGTAGCTAAGTGCTTGGATGCCTTATTATTTATCCTCAGTTTATATCCACTTCAACAACAAACCTATCCCTATTACATTTAGAAATCCTAAAAAATCCAAAGCAAGAACTAAAAGAACCAAATTAAACTCAATTCTTACTCACTTAAAGAGAAAAATTTGACTCTACTTAAACTAGCAACATTATCCACCTTTATCAATTATTTTTTGACTCATCTCTCTCTAATTCTTTCAATTGAACTAGTAATTGACACCACAAAGAGAAAATTTAGCTCTTCATCTCCAATCTACTACCCTTCTCTATTATTTGTTATATTATTTTTTCCTCTTTCCCTTGTATTTGTTCTCTTTTTTCTATGAAAACCTAATCAAGAAGACTTAAAACCTCTACGTGTGAATTGCCTTTAACCTAGCCATTATCATTTTTATTCCTCTCTCCATTTTTCCTTCATGATTAGGTCTTTATTTCCCTTCTGGTTCACTTACATTTATTCTTATCAATTTATACTAATCCCATATACTTATTCATGAACACATCTTTAATTAAGTACTTTCCTTAATTAAGCAAATCACCTTGCTATACTTAGTTAAGTCAACTAGATTATTGGAATGCACCTTACCACTCTCCCAGAAGTTACATATTTTCCTAGGTGCAGCTACTGGAATCTGAGTTGGGTAGTACACCTAGTCATATGTGGAGAAGCCATTTAGTAGGAAGAGATATCCTTAATAAAGGTATCTATTGGTAGATTGGTTGTAACACATATGTCTTCTTTAAGAAGGTATGTTGCCACCCTTAAAAAGAGCATGCCATTTGTGTAGTAAGTGTCAAGGAAAACATAAACATAATTTGAAGTCAGTTAAGGACACTGACTTTGCCACCTTCATATGTATATATAAGTTAATAGCATATAGATTTCCTTCCCTTTCCAAAGTTAAGGACCATTCTTAGTCCATCACTAGTTTTTCCTTCTGTTTACAAGTCTTAAATTGTTAAGCATATATATAATATGTAATAGCCAAAATAATTCCAAGTTGGTCCAATTACTTTACAAAGGGAGGATTTACTCATCAAGATAGGCATTAAAGCTTTTCATGTTAATTAGATTTTCCTGTAATTGCCGTTAAAGTGGGTAGATAATTTACAACATTGCACTTTTTTACAATTATTTATTAATTATATGTTATTTTAAATGATTATTTGTAATTGTTTATTAAACAAATATTTGATATAAGAATTATGATATTTTTTATAATTAAATAAGAACAAAAAAGTGTACATTAGATTTATTATGAAAATAATTGACGATAATGATAGCTTAGTAAGTGCCTTAGTACACTTATGTAATGACCTATTAGATCACCTCTTGATGTCAGGGGCTATTATGGGATAGAATTTTAAGAAACTACCTTTGGGACAATGCTTAATATACATGATGACTTTGGGGTATATATCGAGTTGTTGATGCTTAGAGGTTGTCTGCATTGTGTTTGACTAGGATTTGCTCTTTAATGCTGCGAGGTAAGTTATCATGCACCTAACGAAGTGAGGGATTAGAAAGAAACACATTTTATGAGTGTTTAAGACATAATAACTTGGCACACTTTTATTATGAACCTTATGATCACACTTTAAAGACAAGTGTTAATTTTACTCTTCAAGCTATAAGGTGAGTCGTCATTCACCCAAAGATGCAAGGGATCGATAGGATATGACTTCATAAGTGTAAAAAAGTTTATGATTTATATTGATATTATTTGTCAATTAAATAGAATGTAGTTAAATGATATTACTTGCAACTATTTGAAAAAATTATTATTTTATAGAAGGAAAATCTTATTCAGCTATCATAGTTTTATTTGCATTTTACATTAGATAGTTAAAAACTTATTCACTCTTATTTGTTATATATTTATCCTCTCACTAAGCCAGTGTACGCACCCCTCTATTATCTAACATTTTAGATAATTTGCAAAGACATCTAGCAAGTCATTAGAGTTAGAAAAGTTTAGGCTTACATGTGTTTCGGGGGTCGTTCTTGCTTCTAGCAAGAGAGTAGGCATGACACTGGTAATGGTAATTCAATTAAAATTTTTATTGATAAATGGATCTAGCAATGCCATTTGTTTCATATCATTTCTACTGCTCGAAACTTGAATTCAGCTACATCAATTTCTCATCTAATTGATGATGTTAATAGATGTTAGGCTAGAATTTGATTAAGAATGAGTTTGTCCCTATGGATATTGAGAGAATCAAGCAAATTCCACTGAGCAAAGTTGATACCAAGGAGAGGCTAGTTTAGCACTTTAATTTTATTAGAGAATATATAGTCAAAAGTTGTTTTAGGGCATGTGTCAATTAAAAATGAAATTGGTTTAGATACATCTTCCTCTTTTACTTTGGATTTTGGGTTATGGAAATTGCCTACTTCACCAAAAGTTTAAAATTTTTTGTGGAGAGCTACCTTTAATGTTCTTTCTACTTGTTTGATTTTGCATCATAGAATTTGTAGTATTAATCTAACTTGTTCTAGTTGTGAGAATGAGAAGTCCTTTATTCACCTTTTTTGTGGTTGTCCTCGATCTAAGATGGTGTGGTTTTTATGCTTACTGCCTCATGTAGTTTCCATTTGTAGCAATAGCATAAAGAGTTAGATGCTTAATTTAGTCAGCTCAATTCCATATATTGATTTGGTTAAAATTTGGCTTAATTTGTTATTTTATTTGGCATATGAGAAGCAAATACTTTGTTAAAGGATCAATTTTTAATCCTTATCAGATTAATATTAGGTTATTAGGTTTGTCAAGAATTGTTCCATTTCATAATTCAAATGTTTTTCTAGTTTAGGTATGTTCATCTTTACCATTAAAGGATGGTTTAGTTAAAATTACAACTGATTTTAATCTTTTAGGTATGGGCACCTCTAGTTTTAGTGTAGTTTTCATAGGTTCTTTCATAAATGTCCTTGCTTTTGCTTTTAAAAGAGTTATGGGGGGATTGTGAACCTTTCTTAGGAGAAGCCATGGCTATTAGATTTAGGTTATAAATTGCTTTAGATGTAACCTTATAACACCCCTTGCCCGTTCCTAAAAGGAAATAGACAAGGCGTGCCACTTCCCGTAGATCACCTATCTTTAAATTACCCTAGGGTTCATTCGTTCAACACTTATAGCATGTTTGACATCATTATATTATCTTGACCAACTAGTGGTTATTATTATAAATCCTTTTAATACAGCCTATTTTAATATGATAAAATACCAGTTTATGTCTGTTATTCATTTTACAGGAATTT
>CANXYI012242567.1:0-13791 GCA_948208565.1 Hura crepitans | reverse complement strand
TCTTAGGATGTTATAGAGCATGTATCTAAGCTCAAAATATTTTTTTCAACTTCTAAATTGTTTTATATTATTTATTAAAGTTTGTACCCTTTTGTATTCACAGGTAAAATGACAACCTGAGCCTCCCGAGGTAAGGAGAAGGCTTGAGGCAACTTCAAGGATCCCATACAACCTTAATTGGTATGTGTAATCACATTAATTTGAATGAAATGGCATGAATATTAGTTATGATTTATGGATATTAATATGGAAATAAATGTATTGTGATGATGATTTATGGATGGTTGTTGAATGTATTTGTTATGCATTTGATGAGAATTATGCTCTATAAGTGTTGTAATATGTGTAATTGAATTGGTGTTGAAGGTTGCTTGGTTTTGGTTTGAAAATGGATGGATTTTTTGCAAAAATAGCTAGAAATTCGCATGTTTGCTGCTAAAAATAAGGCCTCATGGCTGTGACCTTTTAGCAGGTCATGCCCATGACTCCTCATGGCCAAAATATATGTTTCTAAAGTTTAAGGGGGTCATAGTCGTGACCCACAAAGGGTCACGACCATGACCCATTTTGACTACTGTTGACCATATATTGTGTTCTTCATAACTTTTTCAATTCTTAATGAAATTTCAAACCATTTTTAACCTAATTTTTTTTCATGATATTGAGAGTATTTTAACCATTATTTGGGCATGTTTTTATGAGTTTATTAATTAAGACTTTAAATTTAGTTCTATATTCTTGAACATTTAGGTTTAAAACTCTACGATGTTAATGGAACTCATGTTGTACCTTGTTTACCATATGCATGTGAATGAACCTTGATCTTAAGTCTAATATTTTTTAGTATCTTATGATGTCCTCATGTAACTATAAGGATTTTTATAGCTATAAGTGATCACATGTTGAGCCTAAGTTGGTCATGCTATGCATAATGTAATATATATTTATGCTATAGGCATATGTTATAGGTCGTGCTTGTAACACCCCTATCAGATTGCTAAAGAACCCCGATAGTCAGTGTTACTTCCAATATTACCATTTTTCTTACTCATGCTTTGTATACCAATATCCTATGGGCCTCAGGCCCTACATTCAGTATCAATATAAAACTTAAGTAACAAATCACACAAGTATTTATTCATTTCTATAAAAAGCTATTTATACGAATTTTGTATTTAAAGAAGTTATAAACCCATAGCAGCTACTAAGCATGCTAGACACATAACCTATAGCTATTACATGAGTGTTGTTACACCGAGTAAATAAAATAAAAATCCTCTCCCTTGCTAATTCCACTATTACACTGCACCTGTCTTGAGGCGATCCTACTATCTTGTCTACCTGCGCACCAAAACATTGGTACACTGAGTACAAAACCCAGTGGTGAATTTAATTAATTAAAAGTATGTCTCACTTATACACATAAGAGTAGTTTAATGTATACGTATTATGAGTTCTTACATGTTAAGGTCAAATAAAAATTTATCTCCATTTGTATTTATTTATATATTATTGTAATCTTTTAACAAATTAATTCCCTCCCGGTCACAACACTAATTTGCTCGTGTGGTTCAGATAGCTATTTAACCCTTATTTTAATATTAATGGAGACACAATCTCTAGTAAACTTATACACCTATATGTTTATGTATTAATCTTAGTCAATTAATTTCTATAGTTCACTCACATTTCTCTTATTAAATACATTGAAGTTTAGAATTAGGCCTGACTAGATAAACTACACTTTAATAAACTAGATAGTGGGACTATCCTGTGTAGTAGCCCACTTTTAGGATCTAGATAGCTGCACTTACCTCACCCGATAGTAGGGATTAGTCTGTAGACCTCCTAATATTTGCCTGGCAGATAGTAGGGATCAGTCCGTAGACCTCCTAATATCTATAAAGCAACACTCAAAGGTGGATAGCAGGGACCTATCCGCAGACACTCCCAATAGCCACAATCACAATAAATAAGATGCCAAAGCATCTCATAGTCTCAATGATACCAACACACAGCAAAGGGCCCCAAAAGAGCCAACCACCAAGCAGTTGCACTATCCCTAGTTGACCGATCAACCCATCCAACGGGTTTCTAACTAATGGGCCAAGTAACTCATTTTATGGTTATTTCTTTACAAATCAACTCCATATACTATCCTTAGGTGGAAGGCAGTCAGTTAGGAATTTTTATTTTACAGTTTAATTTTTCACCTCGGTCTGGTATTTCTATAATTAGGCCATACCAATTAAACTCCTAATATTATTTGTCAGTCTTATAATTACGAATATTGAAGGTATATTATCCTTAACTTTATTTCATATTTAATTTGCACTAAGTTGCCATTTTAAAGCCAATTTCCAATAATGAATTCACACAGTTCATAGGCCTAAGTCAAACACTTATTAGGCTATTCACAAGGCCAAATCTTAGGGTTTCAACCTAAGCTATATAATTACCATGTCATGTTCATTTATGCCATCTAAATAAGCCATACTAAGCACTCTTGCCCTTCCATTTTCTAGTCTCACTTAGCCCCTTCTTGGGCACATGTTTAAGACACGATGTTTGGCATTTAATATTTCAACTTAATTTAAGTTAGGTCTCACTATGAGTCAATCTATAAGTTCTTCCCTCAACTTTTGTTTACTCATTAAAACACAATCCTTAAGTTCGTTTCATGCTATTTTAAACATATATGTTAACTAAATTTTATCAACCAATTTAAGCCAAAGCTTTTTTTTTTTTGTATAGTTCCTCAAATATATACCTTGTATAAGGTTTATTAATTTTACCGATATATTTTATCAACATTTTATACTTATCCCTTTACCATTATTCCCATGCTCTAACATGTATAGCAATCTTATCTGCATTTTTTATTAAGTCTACATATCCATAATTCGGCCTAAATAATTTGTATACCAATCATTCATAGCTTACTTACTTTATCACCTAAACACCTTATTTCTCACATGCCATCAAGTTGTCACCTATATCTCCTCACCACCTTACTAACACCTTATCATGACTATCTTAGTCATGTTACTTCCATGTATTGGTATAGATTAATAATGTAGGATTAAACTTATTTTAATACCTTTACACTTCACGCAGCTCTCACCACTTACCCTATACAGCCAAATAATGACATTAAAACTTCCTTTTAATTCATCTTATAGTAGCCCTTAAATAACCTTACTTTGATACACAATTAACAATATTAAACTTCACTCTATATCAGCCCCTAATTTACCTTATACAACCTTAATACTTTATTGACATCATACACACAAATAGCAACATTAGAGCTATATTCAAATTCATTTCACGTCAGTCCCTCAGTCACTTCCTATTCTCCCTTTTTGCCTTGTTGACCAACCTAGACTTTCCCCTGTGCCAGCCCCCACTTTCACACCATACATTGCACACAACATCACCCAATTCATCTACACTACTCGACCTCTCTACTAGCTTGTTCACACCATCTCTTTCACCCTTACACATCACGCTATACTCTTTAAATTGACATATTGATTTCCCCTTAATGATGCCCTGTTGTACCTTACACACTCACACACAAGGTCCCTAAATTCCAACAGCACCTTAGCTACTGAATTTTAGCATTTACATGGAGATAGTCCCTCCCCACCTCCCTCATCACTAAAACAATTCACCAAATAAAAGAAAATAGAGAATATACACATTAACACAACAGCAAACTCAAGCACCTTTAACTCAACCACAATTTCAAAGATCCTATTTCCGAAATAAGAAGGGCATGCTCTTAATTAATTAAATACACATACCTATATTTCCAACAGCCTTTTCTCCCTCACATCACTACCTTGCTGCTCCTCTCTTTTCATTTAAACACTCCTTTGTTATCCTCACCATTTCACCTCACATAAACCACTAAAATTCAACATACACGAGATTAATCAAGAATCCTGATCAGCTAAACCTACTTAGGTAAAGAAATTCTAAAAAAAATTGAAATGGAACACTAAAACCACGGAACACTAAAACCACCTTACTCTGTAATTAGATCTCCTTGCTGCCCATGGAGGTTCACTATCTTCACTCACTTTTCTTGATCTCTTACTCTTCCCTTGGCTGGCCATTCTACCATAGTTTCTTTTCTTCATCATTTTACATAAATTTTTGGTGGTTATCAGTGGGAATTTTTGGCTGAAATAGCCTAGATAGGGGAGGAAGAAGAAAAACATTACAAGAATTTTTCTGAAGAAGAAGGGGTGAGGAAAGAGAGGAAAGGGAAATAAAATAAATTATTTTAAGGTGAAAATGGTGGCCAAGTGGAAGCCATAAGGTTTTTCCACTTGGTCCAGTGACTGGAAAGGACTGGAGTGGCCTTAGTTCATGTTACAAAGTTTCTAAGCACCCTGAGATTCAAATTCTCAAACATAGGGGTAGTTTACTTTAGGGATTTTTAAAAAATCACATAGTTATTGAAAAATTGCACCATTTGTTCCTAAATTCATCATTTGACCCCAATTTTACGCCTACAAAATTTTGAGATGAAATTCCATCGAGAAGTACTCGAATTAAAATTCAAGCTTTTTGCAACAACTCAATTTTCGGCAAAATTTTGGGAATTTTTCTATGTATGCTTAGAACTCTAAAAATTGTCACATTTGTTTCTAAAATCTTCTATTACATTCAATTAGAGGCTTGTAAAATTTCACAGCCTAATTCCTTCGAGAACTAGGCTTGCAAAATTTCGGGAAAAGCGCAATTTTGTAGAAAACATAAAAAATTCCAAACAACATCGAAAAATTGCACTGTTTGTTTTAAAATTCCTTATTGAATCCCAATTGCATGCTCATAAATTTTAGTGGCCCAATTCCTTCGATAAGACAATTTTCAGATTGCCTTAATTTACATGCCAAATCTCAAAAATCGTAAGAACTTGCAAACGACCTTCGATTCTAAAAATTCCTTCACCATAAGACTCATTGCAATTTTTGAGCTTCAGGGTCCACTATTTTTAGGTCTATTTAGGCACATCCCAGGTCATTCCCGGCCTGACTCAATCTGAGCCTATGACTTACTAGCGTACGGCCCAAATTAATTTATTAGTTCTACTAAAAATTTTATTGAAGTCATTTTCACCCTTTTCCAAGCATGTTGAGTTTCTTGGGAAATGTACCCTACCTCAGGATCCATGCCAGTGACCCGACACATTAGGTGCCCTTTTCGGGTCTCCAGTACTATTTTTAGAGCCCCGGTGTGTGGGTATTATAGTGCTAATGTACAAAATGGCCAATGACATAAATGAATGTCATAAGATGGTGTGGAATGTATAATTGGTATAAATAACATAGTTTAATGAGTTTAATAATGCTTATATAGTTAGACAACCTAGTTTGGATAGGTTGATTGCTCAATTAGGATTTTAGCAGCTTTTAACATACCTTCAGGTATGGGACCTTTACTTTGTTGTGCTGATGAGCACTAGCCTTCGGGTATGATACCGTTAGCCTTTGGGCATGATACCAGGAACCTTTAGGCATGATACCGTGAGCCTTCGAGCATGATACCGTGAGCCTTCGAGCATGATACCATGAGCCTTTGTGTATGATACTATGATCCTTTAGGCATAATACCATTAGCCTTTAGGCATGATACCATGAATCCACTCTTTAGCCTTGGATATTTGTAGTGATATTATAGGTATTAATTAAATTAATAACTATAATGGTTAATGATGAAGTAATATAACTTAACTTATGATCTCATTTTCCTAGCATGTATATAAAGGATGACTTGTGGATACATTTTATGAGCTTATATGTTGTGCATATGTGATAAAATACATATGTGAGTGACATCATGTAGATTGTTATGTTGATTATGTGATATTGATGAGTTATGTTGAAGATATATGTGATGATCATGTCTTTAAGCCTATTGCTTACTTTATGTTGTATAGGAATATATATATGTTTTATCATGTGATTAATACATGTTGCATGACATTTAAGTTATTTCATTATAATCTCTATTGTTAATACATATCTGATTAAATATAAGTATGCATGTTTAAGTGATTACACCATTAAGCTTTATGCCTAATGTATTACTTATTTTTGCAATGCGTAGGTTAAAAAAAAGTACATATTAGAATCAAAGCCTCTACACCACAGGAGATGTGAAGAATTGCCCTCTAGATATATTTTGTTTCTTTTGTAAGTGTATAATTATGTAATAGTATTTATAGTACTCTTGTGATCTAATAGAGGGATTAGGCCTAATCTATGTAAACCAATTTGGTTTTGTAACTTTAAGTATTATATGCTTTTGTAAACCTTTAATATAATGTTTCGAATTACATTATATGACTTGTATGATATCTATTGCTTCTGCATGTGATGAGTGCTATTGAGGGTGTTTCAGGCCCTATTGAGTTTTTATATAATGTTTTAATGAGCCGAGGCTCCATTGTATGTGATATGTCTTTTTAATGAGTTTGAATGGTTAGAAGGACATAGGTGGTTGAGAAATTATTACACCATGATTGTCAAAGTGTTTTCATAGTAGGTACTATTTGGGAAAGTGTCTCAATACAGCCATTATATTGTCGAAATTTTGACACAATAACCCTACTAAATACCTCATAATATGTGCCAAAATAGTTTTCACATTTTTACATCTTCTTGAGTTTTAAAATGTCTTAAGAAATAAAAATTTTTAATTGGGATGGGTTTTTTGTTATGGATTTTGAATACCGTTATACGTTGTGTGCATCCGCTATTCAGTCCGATGTACAAAATAGGTGGCGGGTGTCATATAATCTATAAGGACTCTCTGAATCTTTACATCCTACTTACCAATTATCTCTTGAATTAGATCGTAGTGCTTGAGAACATACTTAAATCATTAATAAGACTATGGCTTATTTGCTTGTGTAATGGTTATATTGTTTTCATAATATAAAGGTACTGGGTCAATAATAGAAGGGACCACTCCTAATTTAGTAATGAACTTTTTGATCCATACTGCTTCCTTAGTTGTATTAAAAGCTACAATGTACTTTGCTTTGATAGTTGAGTCTGTAGTTGTATCTTATTTGGAACTATTCTAACTAACTGCACCTTCTGCAAATAAGAACACATAACTTGTTTGGGATTTGCAATTGTCTTTATTAGACTAAAAGGTGGCATCAGTATACCTACTAACTTACAAATCCCTTTTTACATATACCAAGATTACACATTTAGTCCTTTTCAAGTATGTGAATATGTTCTTAATAGCCACCCAATATTCCATCAAATATTAAGATTAGAGTCTAATTGTGAAACTTAGAGCAAATGACCATCAAGTCATATATATAACATAGCTTACATGATAGATCCTATAACTGATGCATATGGGATCTTACTCATGCATTCCCTCTCCTCTTATGTTTGTGGACATATAGACTTAGAAAGGATTTTCCCATGAAGCATAAGAATGAACACTCTCTTCGAGAAATCCATCCTAAACCTCTTTAGCAACTTGTCTTTTATGTGTAAACCATGAAAGACCTATCAACCTCTTAGATTTATCTTTATATATCCTTATCCCTAATATGTAGATTGCTTTAACAAGGTCTTTCATGGAGAATTTCCTTAATAACTAAATCTTGACTAATTAAAGGGTTGCAACACATTTTCCCATGAGAAATATGTCATCAACATATAGTACTAGGAAAATGATTGTACTCTCACTAACCTTTATGCTTATTCAAATTTTGTGAGAAACCAAACTCTTTGATCATCTCATCAAATCGAATGTTCTAGCTTGTAAATGCTTACTTCAATCCATAAATGGATCTTTGAAGCTTGTATACCTTGCTGCTATCAGTATAAAACCTTAGCTTGTGTCATATACATCTCCTCTATTAGATTTCCATTAAGGAAAGTTGTCTTCACATCCATTTGCCAAATCTCATGGTCATAATGAGCAATAATAGCTAGCAAAATCCTAATGGGTTTATGCATAGTTATCGATGAAAAGGTTTCATCAAAGTTAATTACATGCCTTTAACAATAGCCTTTTGCTACCAACCTTGATTTATTTGTAACTACCTTACCCTCTATCTCGATTTTCTTCTTAAAGATCCATTTGCACCTAATTGGTTTTATCCCTTCAAATGTATTAACCAAAGTCCATACTTTATTGTTATATATGGAATCCATTTCGGATTGCATGGCCTTCAACCATAATTCTGATTTTAAACTCTTCAAAACCTCTTCATAGCTTGTAGGCTAATCTTCTTCAACTATAGTTACATTACTATGCTCAACTATGAGAAATCCTTATCTCTTAAACTGAGTACAAACTCTAGTAGAACAATTAAGGGTTTATGTTACAACAGGCTCTACTATTACATCATCATCATGTGTAATAGGCTTGGGATCAGTTGGTTGATTTACCTCTATTTGTATGTCTTGAACTTCATCAAGTTTGACTTTACTTCTATTATCTTCTTTTAAGAGAAAATCTTTCTCTTAGAAGATAGCATGTTTTGAAACAAACACTTTCTATTCCAAAGTGTTGTAGAAATAGTATCCAAGAGACTTTTTAAGCACTTGTTAGATTTTACATCAAGCTCATTTGACATAATTTTTTTCTCATAAGCAGGGCAACCCCATACTTTTATCAGTGTGAAAGAATTGGTTTCTTATTACACCATATCTCATACAATGTAATATCAACCAACTTTGATGGAACTCTATTTAGAATGTAAACAATAGTTTTTAGTGCATAACCCTAAAATGACTTTGGTAGAGTTGTAAAGCTCACCAAGGATCAAACCATGTCTAACAAGGTTCAATTTCTCCTTTCATATATGCTATTTTGTTATGGTGTAAATAGAGGAGTCTAGTGAGATAATATCCCATTATCTCTTAGATATTTTTGAATTTCTTAACTTAAGTATTCTCCACCTCGATCTAATTAAAGTGTTTTAATACTTATATCAAGCTATTTCTCAACTTTATTTTTGAATTCTTTGAACTTTTCAAAGGCTTTAGATTTGTACTTCATCAAGTACACATACCCATATTGTGAATAATCATTAATAAAAGTAATGAAGTAGAGAAATCCACCTCTTATATATGTAGTTATTAGGCCATATTCATCTAAATGTATTAGGTCCAAAAGAATAATAGTACATTCACCTTTTCCACTAAAAAAGTGTCTTTGTCATCTTGCCTAATAAATAAGATTCATATGTTTCAATTGATTCATAATTAAATGAGCCTAAATCACTAAACTTACGCAAATTAGTTATGCATTTCTCAATTATATGGCCAAGTTGGCAATGCCACAAGAAAGATTTTTCCAAGCTATAAAGAGATAATATTTTTGTTCAAAGAAGGAATATAATAAAAAATTTATTAAATTCTAATACTAATCTTGTAAGCAAATCTATGTAATATATTTCTACAGCTAATGCAACAACTTTTACTCGATTTTTTACATGTAAGTCCACTTTACCATTGTCTAGCCTCCTAATACTCTTTAGTCACTATAAATCAGAAACCAAATGAGAACCACATTAGGTATCCAATACCTATGTGTGATTATCAATAGTAGTATTAGTATTAAACTCAATAACATTAATACCTCAAGTAGATACATCTTCATGCTTCTCCATCTTGAGAGACTTAAGATAGTCTTTGTAATTCCTTTTACAATGATTGGTCATACCACATTAGAAGCAAGTCGCCTTAGGGCTAGTCTTTTTGGCAGTAACCATAGGCTATTTGCCTTTGACTTTCTTCACTGTACCTTTAGCCTTAGTTGCATCCTTTTTCTTCTTCTTCTTCCCATTTTTACTTTTGGAAGTAAAAGAATCAACAACCATTACTACTTTGGAATTCTTTTTAATGGCATCCTTAGTAGTCTTGAGCATGTTCACTAGCTTAACGATTATTGTCTGGATCTTGTTCATTTGATAGTTAAGCACAAATTATGCATAACGATTAGGCAACAATTGCAACACTAAGTCAATACTTAAATTATGATCTATAATGAATCCTAAAGTAGTAAGCCACTTCATATACCAATTCATTTTCATCCTATGTTATATGGCTAAAGTCCCTTCCATCATTTTACAGTAAAACAAAGCTTTAGATATCTCATACCTTTCAATTGTGCTTAGCTCCTAAAAAGCTCTTTAAGATGAAATAATATGGTGTGAGCTTCCATACGCTTATTTTGCTTTTGAAGCTCAATGGATATTGATGCTAGTATAACACATGTTGCTGGATTAGAGTACTCAACATGGTTTAAATATGTTGATTGTTCATCAATATCATTATAATCACTGGGGATAGATGGGATAAGCTTTTACAATAAATAACTTATCTTTTCACTTCTAAGAACTATTCTTATATTTTTAAGCTAGTTTATGTTGTAACACCCTCTACCCATTTCTACTTGAAACATGCAAGGTATGCTACGTCCCACTGAGGTCACCCATTCACTTAACTTCTAGTCATATTTGACTAAGTTTGACCAAACCTAGTCTTAAGCCAATTCTGATTATTTATCCTCTTATTACTATCTATTTTAGTTTGTTAAAACTCCTATCAAGTAATTATGGAAAATCAGGTAGCATAATGGCTACCCTAATAACTAACCCTAATTAAACTTGCAAAGAAACACATTTCAAATTTCATTTTTATCAATACACCTCTAACTAGACCCCTAGATCATAGTCAATAGAATAATAACAAACTCATTTCATAATTCACAAAGGCATAGACCCACCAGCACACAAGTATACAAAAGCAGATATTCATTAACAAGAAAAAATTATATATACATTCAGTTTATAGTTTTAGCTATACATTGATTCCATAACCCACACTATCTACATACATGAGTGCATCTATATACAGAATTCAAAAAGAAAAACAAAAACTACTAAGGACTCAATTCAACTACATTAGTGATGATGTTTGGTGTTGATCATTGCTCTATCTACAGCCTACACATTGGAACACCAACATGCTGAGTATGACACCCAATGGTGGAATAAACCAAACATATTATGTTAATTCATACAAACATGTAACATGTCATGTTCCACACACAACAAGTGACCCTCACAACTCTAAGATTATTCACTTATCCAGTTTAGTTTACTTATCTGTCATTTTAGATCAATTTATTACATTGAAGGCCCATACCAAATAGACTATGCTTTAAGACAGTGGATAACGGGATGTGTCCTGTGCAGTGGGTCACTTTTAAGGCCTAAGTAGCTGTACCTACCTCACCAAATACTTAGGGACCTATCTGAAGACCAATCCCAATATCAGGCTAGCAAATAATAGGGACCCATTCGTAAACCACTACCAATATCTACGAATCATGGTAATCAGCACAAAGGGTGGATACCTATATACCTATTTGTAGACCAATCCTAATATCCACAATAAGTATACAATAGTGTAGGGTTCACCACAGAACCTCGGCAGCTACACCTGCCACAACTAATACATAGTAGTGGGCCCTAAAAGGACCGATTACCTAGTAGCTGCTTTATCCCCAAGTTCATCGGTTAACCCATCTAGTGGGTGTCTAACTGATGAGCCATTAACTATTTTAGATTGTAGTTATGATTCTTTCATTATTATGTTACATTTTATGACAATAGTACACAAGTCACTGTAACTTTGCCCATGATTGCAAAGTTACTATTCATTTAGTTAGTTTCTGCAATTGACACTATCCATTTGGTCATTTTCATAGTTTGTGCTTTTCATTTCTTATGTCATTCAATTCCATTTTTTCATCATTCCTTTACACCATTATCCTTATACACAATCCTAATAATAGGTATATGATTACACCTCGATTTTGGTCATATTTTCCATCCAATTAAAATGACATTTTATGCCATATAAAGTACCCATTTTTAGGTCATTTTACTTATGATTCCCACACTTGATTCACACACCAATGGCACACATAATACGTCCAATACCTAAGCACACATGTCATGCATAACATGACACATCATTCACCTATAATACAAGCACACACTTACATATGGAATTCTTTCCAATCTAACTATCAGTCATAATATTTTGGTACCAATACATAACTATAATGCCATTCTACATAATTAACATGCCTACACCCAAAATGTAATAATTCCATACAAGGTTACATACCCAAAACTCAATGTACAAAATAGACATAATGAGTTTGAGTTATTCCACATACCTAGGGTGTGTCTACACCCCTTTCTCCACCACTTTGACCTTGATTGCCTTGGTTTTTCTCACTTTAATTGGGCACCCCTAACATACAACAACTTGGACTTAGAAAAATTCTCAAAAAAATATCCAAAGCTCCAAATTAAATTCTAAAACTATGATGATTCTTAGAATTGCCTAAGCTACCTATATCAAAAATAAAAAATGGAATTGGATGGCTTTTACTCACTTTTGTTACTATTCACCCAAGTGGTGAATTTTCCAAAATTGAGGTCCTTTCTTGAAATTAATGGTGGAATTGATGTCTAGAATGGATGGATGTTTAATTTCTAATAATTTTCATAAAATTTAATGGAGTTTGGAGAGAGAAAAGATGAAAAATGGTGGTTCCTCCATGGAAATGGCATCAAGTTTAGGTGTTTCAAGAGGTTGAAGAAGGCTTCTTCACATGTGTGGTGTATACACATGTGTAAATACTTAAGTGACATGGGTTGGCTACATTGGATTAGGCCAAATGGCCACTAAATAATTTATGTGCATTTTAGGCCCATTTTCACTTCAAAAATTCATAAAATATTCTCTAAGTCTCCAAAAATTCTCATTTCAATTTTAAAAATCCACGATTAGTAAGTCTAGGGCACATGTAAAATTTCAAGTCAAAATTCAACTATTGACTTTTTAGCGCTATTTACTGCCATAATAAAATATTCTAAAAATATCTATTGACCTCAAAAAATTATAATTCCTCATCCATCATACTCAGTGGAATTTTTGAGGTTCAGGGTATGGTATTTTTGAGGCCATCTGAGCATATCTTAGGGCTATCTCGACCCGACCTCATTTTATATCCTTAAACAGTTGTTCTTAACCTAAAATGATTTATTGGTTATGCTAAAATTTTTAATTCATTCGTTTTCCCTATATTCAGGCCCGTCAAAGTTTTATGACCAATATGCTAGTCATCGGACTCGAAATGATGACCCGCACCATGGGGAACATCACTCAGGCGCAGAAGGTACTGTTCATAAGACCTTGATTGTCAGGCATTGCAATTCTTCCCCTCTTAAGAAATTTCATCCTCAAAATTACCTAAGGTAAAAAGGTCTGAATACTACATCCGCATCTGCTTCTTATTTTCCCAAGTCGCGTTGGTCATGTTGTGGTGTCTTTATAACACCTTTACAAGTGGGATCATCTTGTTCCTCAGTTGCTTCACCTCTCTAGCTAGGATTTGCACTAGTTCTTCTTCATACATCAGATCTTACTGAACTTGTATCTCCTCAGCAGCTATCATATATGACAAATCTAACTGATAACGCCTCAACATGGATACATGAAAGACATCATGTATCTACTGTAGCTCAGGTGGTAAGGCAAGTCGATAAGCCAATGGTCCCACTCTTTTTGTAATTACATAGGGCTCGATGAATTTGGGACTAAGCTTGCCTTTCTTGCCAAACCGAAGTATCTTCTTCCACAGCAACACCTTTATGAACACTCAATCCCTAACTTTGTACTCAATGTCTCATCTCTTTAAGTCTGCATAGGACTT
>CANXYI012242539.1:0-10518 GCA_948208565.1 Hura crepitans | reverse complement strand
TGTCACACATATGGGTGTTATTACATTTGATGCCATTTAATTTAGTGAGAATTTTGTTATGTTCTTTATGCTTGATATTGTACTAAATGTCATGACATTAATGAAATATTCAATTATTTTCTCTGAGCTCAAATCTCATTTGGTTAAGGTTGGACTAGTTGGAAATGGGCATGTATAGATCACATTACATGTAATTTTCATGCTACATATCCACACTTGATTTATGTCATTTAGTTGAGTTGACACATGAGATCATTATGGGTTTAGTTGCAAAGATTAGCAATGACTATCCTTTTGGTCCTTGAGTCGGTGAGACTAATGGACGGGATTCGTTTAAATGACATATCTTTATTTTTGTGCACATAAGATTGGACAATAGAGATTTGTATACAATTGAAGGCTTTTATTCTATAGACACATGGTTGTATAGTCTAAGTGGGAGATTGTTAGAATTTTGGACTATGAACCATGTGCATATATAATTATAAATACATTTGGACATATAGATGTACATGTCTTGCAATAAATAATTATGTACATATTTTTATTATAAAGTTTAAGGATCTAATTAAAGTGATCTAATTTATTTAGAGATCCATGTCATCTAATATAATAGTGTGAGATTTAAAATATAAATGTGTAAAATTCTTGGAGTGTAATTAACAAATTAATAATGGGCTAAATTGGTAATTATACCCATTAGATTTTATGTATATAAAAAGCGTAGTCCCTAATTGACGTATAACATAATAATAAGCCGTCGATTTCCATATGTTGCAAAAAGTATACGATTAATTAGAAGATCACATTTCCTATAATTGCATTGTTCTTTCACCGTGATTTCTCCCATCTTTAGCCATAAATTCAAGTACGCTTCCGCATTCAGTTTTATTTTCTTAATGATTTGACATGATCAATTTTGGGTTAATTAAGATTTAAGGTTTCTCCATCAATTTAAGATTAATTAAGATTTGACGGCAACGGGGTATGTTAGTCGGACATTGAATCTTCTCTGCATACAATGAGAGACTATCTAATAGTAAAGGTGGTGTGGCATCATTTTACCTCGAGGGATAAAGTTCAAAGTTTTTTTTCATTCTGATTTGAAGTAGTGGGTACTTAGCAACCTCAAAGATAACAGCTTGATAAATGGGGTGGCTTGGAATATTCAATTTGGTTTTATGTGCTGGTCAATTTGGAATTGGCGAAATGAAATGATCTTTAACAATTACTTCTACTCATTGGAATCCAAGCTCTTCAGAATTAAAATTGTAGTTGAAACGTGTGTAATAGCCTTTGAAACCATCTCCAGCATCGACAATTACAGGGGCATTCCTATTTTAGCTCAAATTGGTTGGTTGGCCAATTGGGATGATGAAGTTGTGGTGAATACAGATGGGGCTTCTCGTAAGTTGACTAATGCTTCTTCGACTGGTCGTGTGATGAGAAATGGCAACGGCGTCTGGTATGAGGTTTCTCATTGAATCTGAAAAGAGGTAGTGCTTGTCATGCTAAGCTTTGAGGAGTCTTTACAGGTTTGAAAGAAGCATGGGATCGAGGTTGGCGTAAGGTTACTTTACAGGTGGACAATTAAAGTGTGGTTTCTTCTATTTCCGACCATTCCTTTTATCCACCTACTCACAAAGCACAAGTTAGCAGAATCAAGGAACTACTCTCGCGTGACAGGAAAATTAGTATTTCCCATGTTTATAGAAAGGCCAATAAAGCAGTTGATTTCATGGCAAATTTGGCCTTCAACATCCATAAATGTAGAGGCTTAATCGCGAAATAATAATTTAAATTTCTAATTATTATGAAAAAAATATTAGGACTTTAATAATTACGACATTGGTTCAGATTCGTAATTATTCAAAAAATTATAATGTCCCTCCGTGATCTTAACGTCGTTACTCGTTACCTCCCGCCGCAACGACGTTAACTAAAACTCCGTTTTCGCGTAACGGAAAACCACGAACCAAAGCAGGCAAGAAAACTGTATAAAACATCTCAAAGCAAGCTCGCACCAGAGAGAGAAAAGGACAGAGAGTTTTTCTCCAACCTGTAGCCATTTCTTTCCCAGCACTGAATGTTTAGGAGAAAAAAATAATATATGTATTTTTTAAAAATTTAAAGATATTTTACCTTCATAATTCGAAAGAGATTCTTCAAGCTTTCCCGTAATTGATTTTCGCAATAATTTAGTGTAGCATCAGGTTTCGATTTCAATCGATTTATCTGCATATTTGAATTTCCAGTTTTTGAGAGCATTTTCAAGCTGATTCTTGAGTAAATTTCCATAATTCAGATCGAAGGTAAGCATCCTTGGAACTATCTTCTCTTTGGATAATTTAGCCTTCTAGATTTTTTTTCCTCATCTTGTACTCGTGTTTTTTGGATTGTTTGGAAGTTTTGACCTGAATTAGTGAATGATTTCACTTTGGCACTCATTGATACGTTGAATTTTGATTATTGCTAGTTTTTTCGATCCATATTTCTGTGGCAGATTCGAGGATATATCTGAGATTTGAAGCTGTGCTGGTGATTGTAGCAGTGAATTATTTCTGCTGGTAAATAATTTTATGAGAGAATTTCTGAGGAGAGAACAGAAATCTGAAGAACATTCAGAGACGGGCAACTGGTAATCAGTGTCTTAACTTTGAACCCAGAGTCAATTGGCTGAGGAATAGTAAATGCACCTCCGATCTCAGGCGGAGGGCTTGTATATTTCAACTATTCTGCTCTTTGCCAGAGAAACGGATCTGACGATAAGGAAAAGCATTTCAAAGAAAGAAAAATTTCCGATTTTCCAAATCTGGTGATATATTCCCTCAGCTCCTAATCAAAAGATCTCAAAAATGATGAAATAAAGTTGCTCATAGCCTGTTCGGAGTTATTTTTTCACTTTATTTTTTAAAAAAATTGGCGAATTTATCGACATATCTCAGCCGTGGATGGAGATTCCTCAACAACAACAACAACAACGTCTCTTTGAAGCCGAAGGTATTTTTTCTTCTTTATCTTGTTTTATTTTTTTTTTCTAATGACAGTTAAAATGAATTTTTGATACAAAGAAAAGTTTTTAGATGCAAATTTAATTAACTGTGGTTTAGAAGCAAATGTTGTACAGGTAGGAAACCAACGCATGACTTTCTATCACTGTACAGTCATTCAACTGTCCAACAAGATTCAAGGCCAACTTCTCAAGGTATTTCTCTCTCTTTTTTTTTTTTTCTCATATTCCATTTAAGATCCAAAATAACTTGATTTGTTCTTTAGGGTGTTCTAAAGTTTTATTTAATTTCTAATCTATTGAAGATTAATTTCATCTGTTTTCATTTATTGCGAGGGGAAAAATTCATAGATATATATTTTTTTATTTGGGAATCACGATTTGTGTATGCACGTGATAAGTAATGAATCATGGATCTGGGCCATATGTTAGGGGTGGGCCAGCTAAGCAAATAGGGATTGCTAAAATCCGAAAAGGAAAGAGTTAGCAGTTAGTAATTGGCACCATATTGGAGGGGCACAGTGGGGTTTTGTCGACGGGACCCACTTTCAAGAGTTAGCCGTGATCATGATATGTCTCACATGATTCACATCTGGCTCTTTTGTTGCAGGTGCATGCTATTCCTCATCACATTTCAGATTTCACGGTTCATCCTCTAGATAAGGGAGAGAGAACTTTGCTCTTTATTCATTAAAGTGGGGTATTATTAAATTGTCGATTCAATTTGAAATTATAATCGCCCCATTAATATTCTACTTGACATACAAATATATATTATCCTAACCAGGAGATAAATTGCTGTTAAATGATGAGTTATGGCATACGCTTTGTTATCATTTAAACATATCATCTCATGAACCAAAAGGTTTATAAATTTTTCACGCCAACGTTTTATTTATGGACTGGTTACATTTAATGAGGTCTAGATCTCAAGCAAGAATATGCGTTCCTTCATACATGAGCAGGTTACCTCAAAACTCATGATTTTCTGCAACCGCTGGAACGGGAAGGGAAGACAATTGCCAAAGAAGAAAACCCCGTGGAGATCATTTCATCTTCGCTTGAAAAGCCACCACCTCCTGCACCACCACCCTCGGTGGAGCACATTCTTCCTGGAGGAATTGGGACTTACAGCATTAACCACAATTCTTATTATAATCAAAGAGTTCCAAAGCCAGAGGGCAGCCCAATATTTGCAGTAGCCCAATCAAGCAGTACAGATAAAAATGAAGAGCATTCCAACTGCAGTTCTTATACAGGCAGTGGTTTCACCTTATGGGAAGAATCTGCATTGAAGAAGGGAAAGACAGGGAAGGAGAATATGACAGAAAGATCCGATACTGTTAGAGGTAAAAACATTTTTGTACATATTCTTTTACTTTTCGTTATCGTGTTTGCATGTGCACGCAACTTCATTAGCTGAGATAGCCAATGAAAAGAGATAATGAGGTCAAAATTATAGCTTATGAGTTAATATTCCTAATTTATATATTAATAATTAATTAATGACATAAATGGAACAAAAGTACAAATATAAATATAGTATATGGACATGACAGCATACTCGAGAGTACTTTACAAGTTCCAAACTGTAGCTGTTTCGGTTATAGGCTAATTGATGAAAACAGGCAAAACACGCACTTGTCCTTGCTGATACTGCTGTTGCCATTTGCATCGCTCCAGTCCTACCTGTTTTTGGATTTTTGGGTAATCCAAATACTTGATGTTACTAGGAAATTTGTTTTTGAGGGACCCAAAAACGAAGTCCATTTGCGAGATCAACCAAAATTATTAACTGGCTTGGTCATGATGTGCTCTGTGCACAGCTTAAGGTATAGGTATAGGTTTGCCTTTCATATAAAAAACAAAAATGACATTTGAAAATGGAAATCTAAGATAAGGGAAATTAACCCGGAGATATTGGGCATTCAAACAAAAATGATGCAAATGATACCTGACTTGATCCATGATAAATTAACATGCAATATATATATATATATATATATATATATATATATATATATATACCCTATTTTGTATATATTGTTATGTTTTCACTCACTGAGTAGGACATTTTTTTTTCAAAATGATATATTAAGATGGGATAATCCCTGTTGGAGCAAAACAAGAAAGTTGTATACTAACACTAATAAATCTTTATACTGACACTGTTCCTTTATATTATCTTAAAATTGTAGTGTGTTATACACAAATTTTAAATCGGATTTTTATCACTTCTTTTACATTATATACCAATTGTGCCCCGGGGAAGTGAAAACGTACTTGGAAGGAAATGTGGCAGAGGAAACAATAAATAAATTGAGCCTTTTGATTGTTTGGATGGAGCTGAAAAGAATAGAATATAAATTATATTAATTTTCTTTGTTTAGAAAACAATTAAAAGTAAGAGAAAGAAAGAAAAATTAGATTTCTCAATTTTTCCTTAAACTCTCAAAATATTTTTTTTAAATTTAAAGAGAAATAAAGGGAAATTGATGAATGGTAATAGACTATTCGGTTCTAAATATGTTTTTTCATGGAAGACGATTCATTCTTTTTCATCTTCGTCTTCTTCTTCTTTCATTTTTTCTCCTTTTTCCTTTTAATGAAATGCTACTAACTTACCTTTGATTTCGATGCATTTGAAGTGCTTTCTATTTTTTATGACTGAGATTTAGATTAAAAAAAAAAGATGATGAATAAAATTGAATCGTAGAAAGATAAAGAAGAAAAAGATGGTTTGGATATAGTGGATAAAACGATAATAAATTTTTTATTTTATAATTGAATTTAAGTAATTTTTTCAAAGATTATATTTCGGTATATTGATATGGGTAATGTGCATTAATATATATCATTGAATTAAAGAATGTAATAATCATTAGGCTAATAGACGGTGCATACTTTCTTTTCAAACGTAACCAAGTAAATTTTATTTTTATTTTATTCTTTTCTCTTTGTTAAAGAAAATATAATTTTTCTCCTTCCAAAATTACCGTGTAATGCTTCAGGGCCATAAAAGAACAATTGAATTATTCCCGGCGACATCTATTTCTTTCCCAGCAGTTTTAGTATAATCCTGATATTAATCCATTTTTGGCGGTAACAGAAGCAGCGGCGAAGGTAGGGCATCGGACGACGTCGGATAGGCCATCTCAGTCGTCGGCTAACAACCTTCACGACACGTTCAGCTCTTTGTCTTCTTCTCAGTCTGTCCCTTCTCCTTGCAGTTTCTTTATATATATATATGTGTTTTTTTTTTTCCTTTCTCCTATTCCACTTGATTAACAAGCAATTGTATGGGAAATTCGACAGGCCAACAGGGCAAAAGAGCCAGAGCTTTATGGAAATGATAAAATCAGCTAAATGGAGCACCCAGGATGATAATCTAGACGACGAGGATGAGTTCGTCCTTAAAAAAGAAAGCCCTTCGCCTACACATAAAGGTTCGTTCCGTTGCTCGACTCTGCTGCTATGCTATCAATCGATTCCGTAGAAATTCTTGTTCTAATAGAGTTCTTTTCTTATTTCCCTTTCAAAGGAGCTGACTTTCCCTTTGAAGTGGTTTGTAATAGATAGACGAATAGTCCATGCTGCCTTTAAATGCAATTGACGAATCCCTTCTCGTAATTTACAGGGGAATTGAGGATAACAGTGGATGGAAAGAGCACCGATCAGAAGGCTAACACACCGCGGTCAAAACATTCTGCCACCGAGCAGCGGAGGAGGAGCAAAATAAATGACAGGCATGTATTAATTGATTTCCCTCGTGCAATCTAATGATCTCTTTCCTCTAGGTCAGCTAAGTGATACAATTCTATATTTTAGCTTGTTATCGCAAATGGATCCGGCACAACGCATTTTTCCTTCCATTTTCTTTTGTTATACACAACTTTTTGTTCCTTTTATTTTTGACGAAGATAAATTATTAGGTTTTATAGATAAAAGATGCAGAGTAAAGAAATTCATATTCTTCCAACAAAGAATTGATAGGTATAGACTGGGGGGTTGTGTTTGTCGTCATGGCATGACTTGAAATTAGGACGCAATGAATATGTATTAGTGATTCAAATGCAATTGCAAACAGCATGATTTACTTAACTTCTATAGTTTTATTTTCTAGATTTCAGATGTTGAGAGAACTCATTCCACACGGTGACCAAAAAAGAGACAAGGCATCATTCCTATTAGAGGTACAAAGTAGTTACCTATAATTAATTACCTGTTCGTTCTTTCACCCTACAATTTAATTGAATTTCAGAATGATGAGATGTCTGAATTTTTTTTTTTCAATAGGTCATCGAGTACATTAAGTTTTTACAGGAGAAATTACAAAAATATGAAGAGTCGTACCAAGCATGGAACCAGGAACCTGCAAAATTGGTGCCATGGGTAAAATTCTATGTCCAATGCTTGCCTTTGGGAAAAAGCACGAAGCATGACTCAATTTAGTGTACTGTTGCATATCATGATAACCGAACAGTTTGTTCTGTTGTTTCTTTATAACAGAGAAATGGTAACAGGCCTGCCGAAAGTTATATGGGTCAATCTCAAGCGGTAAAAGGTGCTGCTAGTCCTGCATTACTGTTTGCTGCACATTTGGATGAGAAAAACATAGCCCTTTCTCCAAGCATTACAAGAAATACACAGAATGCAGTAGAATGTGAAATGAACTCGGCTACTACCTTCAAAGTAATGGATCATCAGCCTGGAGTGACAAATAAAGCCTTGCCATTTCCTGCATCATGGCAGTCAAACTTCTTCTCTGGTGATAATGGCAGCACAGCAGCTCAACTTTCACCCAGAATTTTATTGGATGATGAGAATATGGCAGCTCAACCTCAATCTCAATCACATCGCACTAGATCATGTACTACCGACGGAGCTGTTGCTGGTGATAAGCTGAAAGAAAAGGAGCTGAGCATTGACGGTGGTACAATTAACATATCGAGTGCTTACTCTCAAGGGTGAGTTAATGTTTACTTAAACATTCACGCTGATTTAGTTTTATTGATAGGACTTTGAATTGCTTTTTGGGCTTCTTCTCTTTTAAGCATCTGGAATTTGTGATTTATATTCAATTAGCATCAGAAATATTGGGTCCGAGATCTTTTAGGAAACAATCACCCGACACCTGAGCAAAAGCATGTCGTTACTTCAGCTTGACATTTAAGAAGCTCATGTATTATAGTAGCCTTCTTACTTCATTTCACGTAGGTAACCAGAAATTTCTGGTTTCAATATCACCATCAAAAGTGTATTTGCAACCCATTTTGCCTTTGATGGACTCCCTATGCCTGCCTGTTAATGGTACTTAATAATTCTTACAAGGGTAATGCACGAAGCACCTATTACCACATATTGCTATATTGAATTGCCTTTAGATAGTTCATACATATTTGTAACAGAGATCCTGTTCAAATGGTCATAATATACTTTTTTTTTTTTCTCGAAGGCTGTCTTTGATGGACGAATTATCCTTTGCTATGGGAACATTTCATTACTCCTCCCTCATTAACCGTTATCATGAAGTTTATTGTTTCAATACATATCCTGTAGGGTTAAAGTCATTTTTAGCTCTTTGACTTTTTGTATGGATATAGTTTACCCCTAAACTACTTTTTTTTTTTGGGTTAGTTTTTGCCCCCTGAACTTTTAAATGGAGAAAAAAAGCCTATTTTTTAATCCATTTTTGCCCTCAAACTCCTGTTACTTTCGGGGGGCAAAATCTATGCATTTTGGAAAGTTCAAAGGCAAAAATAACTTATGTGGAAAGGCACAATGGCAAATTTTCTCCACTTCAAAAGTGTAGGGGCAAAAATAGACAGAAAATTAATTTAGGGGTAAACTCTATCTATTTCAAAAAGTTTAGAGGTAAAAAATTGACTTTATCCTTGTATGTTTTATCATCAGATGTACTGATTATGTTGATTTAGTTATCTCTGCTTGACAAGAAATACGATTGGTCCAAGCGATTGACGTATTCTCTCTATTTCCAAAATCCATCCGTGTAGGCTTGGGGTCTCTGCTCCGTTATGTAAGAGTGTAACGTTAATCATTTGGATTTTGAGTCTTAAGTACGACAGCTAATAATGGCTTCATGCAGGTTGCTAAATACTCTAACACAAGCACTGCAGAGTTCTGGAGTAGATTTGTCACAGGCCAGCATGTCAGTGCAGATTGAGCTTGGAAAGCGAACAAATAGAAGACCGAACGTTCCAACTTCAGTTGCTAAGGTTGAATGAAAAAGCCGAGCCATTATTTTCAAATATTGGTCGTCTTTTATTAAATATTAATCTTAATGAGAATGTTGTCACAATGGGAACACGGACACTAATCTTGGTTGTCGATCATGTCATAGGTGAATGAGGTTCCTGCCAGCAATCAAGTGACAATGCGGACAAGAGATACAAGCGGAGAGGAATCTGATCGATCCTTGAAGAAGCTGAAGACAAGTAAAAGCTAGGACAAAAGTGTCATAATACTTATTATATTTTCTTCTTCTGCTTCTTATTATTTTACTTTAATTTATTCATTTTTTGGATGCCCCTATTTCCATAATTTATGGGAGCTTTGTTAATCCTGTCTTCTCCTGGTTTCAAAGATACTACCCAGTTGGGACCTAGTTGGCTTACTTACAGTTTGTTGGGATGTACAGAATTCCTGACAATTTTTTTTTCGGTGCATCTTCAAGTAGGCTTCCATGACCACATATTCCAATGTTGAGAAGCTGCTTTCCTACTGAAGCTTCCTGAAAGCATTGTGTTCTATTTTTGTAAAATATTTAGTTTATTCCTTTTTTTTATTATTATTTTTAGTTGAATTTAAGATATAAACATTAGCTGTGTCAGTAGCCGTTGATCAGGCAAATCTCTCATCAACCTAATTATGATTGTGGTCGGCGTCGTCATTATTTATTTATTTATTTTTTCATGTACTCCAAAAATAAAGGGGAGAGAGGAGAAGGGATGGGTGTCCTTAATGAATTCATGAAGATGATTTAAGGTTATAAATTTACTTCTGTTGGTATCTTTAAACTAAAAATGGTTTTCTTTCTTTTAAAAAAAGAAAAAGGTTTCTGTGAACGACAAATGAGATATCGTTTTATTTTGCAAAATGAAAAAAACAGTTACGATTATATTTGGGAATTATGGTTTTAGGTAAACGCAAATTAAGTGCATGTAAAAGCTATGATGTGCTTACAGCTTTACTTGTTGATTCCAAAATCTATTACGAAAAGTTGCTTTTGTGTTTATAAGAAATATAAAGAAAAAAGAAAGAAAGAAAGAGTAACTTGCATTAATCGACTCTCAACTATAGGCTCTTTATCTACATTTTTTAATTTTACTTTTTACTTAGAAACTCCTCCAATTTAGAATCTTACCTATAACTTCACGTGTCTTGCTATAGTAGCTTATTACTCTTATTTTGACCCCTATACTTATTTTTCCTTTCAATCACGTTTAAAGTCTTTTGTTGCACTTCCAAAACTTCTAACCAAGGCTCTG
>CANXYI012242461.1:0-12212 GCA_948208565.1 Hura crepitans | reverse complement strand
TTACTTTTTTATAAATATATTTTGTAATTCCTCATACGTGAATATGTGATTTATTTAAATATAAAATGTTGCTTGAGAAAAAGAATAATATAATAAATTCAAATCAAATTTTTGTATTAATTTGGGGTATAAATAAGAGTAGGGTTCTAAACTGGTCTAGTTTTGGCCCTACAAGGTATTTTTCGACTCCGATCAGGTGGCGACTCCTTCCTTGTGGAGCCCAACTCGCTCCTCCTAAGCTAATCAAATAGGAGTGACTCTAAACTCCTCTAGCTTCCTTTTCATATTTTGAGACTCAATGAGTAAGGCTTAGGTCAAGTCTTCGACTGCTTCGATTTGATCAGCCTAAGGAAAACTTAAAGGACATGAATAGGGACCTCCTAATATCCATAGTAAAGTAAATGAGTAGCAGGGATTAGTCCTGTAGACCTCTCAATAACCAAATGTGTAGGGCCTAAATATCAAGAACTCAGTAGCTGCACTTACCTGCATAAATCACACTAATAAGGCCAAAGAGGACCAATACCTCTAGCAACTGCTAATCACCAATTGACCAGTCAACCTATCTAATGGGTGTTTAGCTATTAGGCCAACTATCTATTAATTATTTTTATTTAGTTACACGTCATTTATTTTATTTGTTCCCATGTTATTAATGCATAATATTTAGTCATCGTCACATGTTCATTTTTTTTATAGGACAGTAATAGGTCTCTTTTTAACGGACAGTTATAGGTCCTTTTTAACATTCATTTCATGCCACTGTTATAGGTCATTTTATATGTTCATTTTATGGTACATTATAATTATTTTTACATGTCCATTTTTCATGACACAAATACAGGTCACTTGCATTTTAGGACATAATTATAGGTTTATTTTGCTACCTTTTTGCCACCTTTTCCATGCGATACATGACACATAATCATATCAATCACAAAACCTCATTGCCATTTTTAGTACCATTTTGTCATATATACACCATTGCTTAAATTAACCATTGCTATACCTCACATTACATACCACTTTTCATGCCAAATTAGGAAAATTTTCTTACATACCATTTCACACATTTCTTACACCAATTTAGTCCCATATCTACACAACATGGTTTCACTATACAATATTTGTACTCATACATTTATTTAAAAACATTTCATGCCATATTCAAATCATAAATGACATTACTTATAATTTTACATCATATACCCATGCCATACATTCATGCAAATGTCATGCCATGCCATGCAACACCTACCAACCACGCATACATCATGGACGCACCTCTTAACCATACACACATCATGGACACACACATGTTTTTCTCACTCAATTCACATACATACCATCTATTTCACATACAACCAACATCATAGCATGCTTATATCAACAATTCAAACTCACATATGATTAAACTCACAATTCCATACACATGTTTATGGAATTTCACATACCTTTACATAATGGCATGCTTGTATTACATTAAATTCGCATATCTAAAGTAAGTATATACCCTTTTCCACACTATTGATGCCTTGAATCCCTTTGTTGATCATCAATTTGTCTTGCACCTACATAATGTAACTTAAGCTTAAAAAATTCACCAAAAGTCATAACAAGCTCCAAATTTAAATCTAAAACATGGAAATTATTAGAATTATTAGGACTACTTAAAACTTAAATAAAAATCAAGAAATTATCACTTACACCTAAGTTGAACATTATGACCACTATAGCTAAAACTTCTATTTAATCCAGTTTTTCTAACTTCTATTAATGGATATAGAGTCTAGAAGTCACAAGAATAATTTTCCTTATAATCATTTTTTATTTTTGTTAAAGAATTGGTGGTGGCTTATGGTGGTTATAGATGAGAAATAGAGGAAAGGAGCTATTAGAATTTGTATCAGTAGCAAGAAAAAGAAAATTGGGTAGAGATAGTGGAGGGTAATGACTTGGCATATATGGGTGGTGTGCATGTGTTAGTGTATAAGGGGTAAGGTGGCTTGGTTCATAACACATGTCGATTGAGTGGCCTGAAAAAATTCGTTTTTTGCTATAACTTTAGACAATTTAAAAAATTCATCTAGACCTTTAAAAATCATTACATTTATTCTAAAAATTCTCAGCAAGGCCCATTTATGGCCTTGTAAACTTTTAGTTCAAAATTCAATTGGCATATCGATTAACTAATTCCTTGTAAAATCAAGAAATTTCAAAAAAAAATTGAATGAACTCAAAAAATTAAAATTCCATCACCAACAGATAGATTGGAATTTTTAAACTTCAAGCTATGATATTTTTAGGTCTGTCTAAGCACATCCTAGGTCATTCCTAACACAATTCCATTTAAGGCTATAATTCACTAGGTTGTGGCCTAAAATAAATTATTAATTCTTTTAAATTTTTAAATTCATTTGTTTTACCCATTTTCTATCCCTTTAATGTTTCATAACTAGTACATAATGGTTTTGGCCTTATGTAAGTGTCTTAGCTTCCTAAGAGCATTGTTTGAGATTTCGAGGCACTATTTATGTAACCTTGATTTATGGGCATTAGAACATGTACACTAATTATAAGAGTCTAAAATATCTTCTCACATAAAAAGAGTCAAACTTGAGGCAACAATATTGGTTAGAGCTAATAAAGGATTATAATTGTTTGATTGATTATCACCCAGGAAAAGCAAATATAATTGCAGATTCCTTGACCCAGATGTTCATAGCAGGCATAAGAGCAATGAATGTCCTAATGGAGTATATAGAGAAGGAAGCCATCATAGTTGAATTGCAAATCAAGCTTGGTTTCAAACAGTAGTTAAAAAATACACAAATGCAAGATGAGCAATTTGTACCAACCATAAGTAAAGTCAAAGAGGGGAAGACTATAGAGTTTAAATTAAGAGAAAATAGATATCTATACTACCATAGAAGATTATGTGTACCTAACACAGATAAGCTAAGAACATAGATTTTAAGAGAGGCACATGAAGCTCCTTATTTCATGCATCCAAAAACTAAAAAGATATACCTAGATTTAAAACAAACCTCATTACTAATGGCTAGGAATGAAATATGGTGTAGCTGAATATATGGCCAGATGTTTGACATGTCAACATGTTAAAACAGAACATCAAGTTCCTTCTATATTACTGCATCCAATAGCAATACTAGAATGGAATTGTGAGAAAGTTCCTATGGATTTTGTAATGGGATTACCAAAGATAAGAAGTAAATGTGATGTTATATGGGTAAATATGGATAGCCTGACCATGATAGCTCATTTTATTCTCATAAGGATAGATTATTCTCTTAAGAAGCTAGCACAGTTGTACATTATTAAAATTGTGAGACTGCATGGAGTGCCGGCAATAATTATTTCTAATCGAGACCCTTAGTTTACCTCTAGATTTTGGAAGAACTTACATGATGCTTTGGGTACTCGATTAACATATAGTAAAGCCTTTCACCCTAAGATAGATGGATAATTAGAATATGTGATACAAGTACTAAATGACATGTTATGTAGCTGTGCTATTGAGTTCAAAGGAAGTTGGGATTAGTACTTATCTTTAGCTGAATTTTCATACAATGATAGCCATTAAGCTAGCTTAGGTATCACACCTTATAAGGTGTTGTATGGCAGAAGATGCAGAACTCCCTTTTACTAGAGTTAAGAAGGTAAAGGCAAGATTATGGGACTTTATTTGATTAAAAATGTTAAAGATAAAGCCAAGATCATAAAAGAGAGATTGAAGGCTACCACAGATCCCCAAAAATCATACGTTGATTTGAAATCAAAGGATATTGAATATGGAGTGGGTGAAAAAGTATTCTTAAAGTTATCACTGTGGAAAAAGATACTTAGGTTTGGTAAGAAAGGGAAGCTTAGTCATAAATTTATTAGTTCATATGAGATTATAGATTGTGTGGGGCCATTGGTATACAGGCTAGCTTTACCACCTGAGTTGCAGCAGATTTATGATGTATTTCATGTTTTGATTCTTAGGTGGTATAGATCTAATCCAACTCATATGATACTAGTAGATGATATTTAAGTGCAATTAAATTTAACTTATGAAAAAGAGCTAGTACATATTCTTACTAAAAAAGTGAAGCGATTACGGAATAAAGCCATACCATTAGTCAAAGTGTTATGGAAATATCATAATATAGAAAAAGATACTTAGGAAAGCGAGGAGCAAATAAAGGCTCATTACCCGCACTTATTCTCACTAAGTAATTTTAAGGATTAAATTACTTAAAAGAGGAAGAATTGTAATGCCAGTAAATCAAGGTTTCATGAATTGTACCTTTAGGGCTTGAATAGTGTTCTTGGGAAGTCAAGACACCTTTATAAGGCTAGGGAAGGTGTGTACTGGTCATAAAAATTTAACAGGCTAGAAAATGAGTAAAATAAAATAATTTAAAAATTTAGCAGAACTAATAATTTAATTTAGGCAATAAACTAGTGAATAGTGCCTTTAAATGAACTTGTGCTGAGAGTGACCCAGGGTGTGCCCAAACAAACCTAAAAATAGCATACCTTGCAGGTTAAAAATTCCAATGTACATGTTGGTGAAAGACTTTTAATTTTTTGAGGTTGTTTGATAATTTTTTAGAATTTTATTATTATAGTGAGCGAATAGTAACTATAGTTGCCTTTAGAGTTTAGATCTAAAATTTTATAAGGCTCTAAATGGGCATAATTAAGCATTTTTAAAATGAAAGCAATTATTTTTGGTAGCTTAGAAAAATTATTAAAATTTACTAAAGTTTAAGAAGAAATTTGATTTATTTGGACTGTTAGATTGCCATGTGTTATGATTTAACCATTCTACCCACTAATATATAAACCCTCCACACATTTACATAAGCCATATGTGTAAAGGAAAGCCATCTTCAACCTCCACCAAACCAAAAAGATTGTGCCATTTCCCTCCTTCCTCCCACTACTTTTGCTTCACTTTAACCCCAAAACACCACTAAACCCTCTATACTTTATATGGAATCACACCTTTATAGTTCTTATAACACACTCTAAGTGGTCAAATTTGAAGAAAAGGCTTTAAATGAGAGATATAAGTATGAACTGAATAGTGCACTTTTAGAGCGTAAGTGGTCTTTTCTTAGTTTTTAATTTTATTTCAAGTAGCCCTAGTTATTCTAAGAATATTTATGTTTATAGATTTCAATTTGGAGTTTTATATCATTTGATATTAATTTTTTAGGTCGAGGGTTACATATGTAGGTTTAAGAAGGAATAGTGAAGAACCAAGGGAGCAAAGGCATTGAAGAGGTGGAAAAGGGTGTAGAGCTACCATAGGTATGTGAATTTAATGTGATGAATACATGCCATGATGTGTATGTATGTGCAAGTGTATGAACATGTGTATAGAAGTGTAGGTTTATGCATGTGTGCGCATGTTTAGTTGAAATAAGCATGCCATGATGTGTGGTTAATGTTATAATGATGATATATATGTCATTTGGATGAGACAACAAGTGTATATGCATGGTATGCATTTGGTTGAATGCATGTCATGTATGACATGGCATATGCATGTGTGCATGATGTGTGATCATGATGTATTATGATGAAAAATATAGTGTGTAATAAGTATGAGTCATGAAAAGTGAGAAATAAATGTATGATTATGGAGTAATGTATGGTGAGACATTTTGATGCGAAATATGGAAATGGTTGGTGTAAGAAAAATGTATAATATGGAGTAAATGAAAACTACATTTTTGGTATGTAAAGTGATATATAAACTTATTCATTAAAAGTAATTGAATACAAAGGAAATTTGATGTTAATAATGATGATAAAATAGGGTGGGTGTAGTGTGAGGCCATGTGATATGGATTGGCATGATTAGTGATGATAGTATGCCAAGCAAGGCATAAGAAAGCTAGCCAAATGAATAGTACATTTTACATGACATAACTCATAAGTACGTAATGAAATGTACATGTGCGATGACCTAAAACTATATGATGTCAACATGGATGTAAAGAAAATAAATGACCTGTAACTGAATAATATATAATACTTAGAGTTGGCCAATAGTTAGACACCTATTGGATGGGTTGACCAATCAACTATAGATTAGTAGCTACCAAGGGTATTAGTCCTCTTGGGCCTTTACTAGTGTGATTACGTAGGCAGGTATAGCCGTTGAGGTCTAATAAGAGGCCATTGCATAGTACGTTATATAGTATTTGTTTGTCTAGTATTGGGAGGTCTACAGATTGATCCTTGCTATTAGACTAGGTAAGTATAGCTACTGAGGTCTAGATGGGGCCACTACACAGTATGACTACTAATGTGATATCTATTTGTCTGGTATATGGAGGTTCCTGTGAAGTAATCCTTACTATCAAAATAGGTGGGTGTAGCCACTAAGGTCCGTAGTGTGGGCCACTACACTAGGTAGGTGCAGCTACAGAGGTCTAAAATATAGGCCATTATATAGCTTAGATTTCCCTTTTATCCACTATCTTAAAGTGTCATCTATCTAGTATGGGCCTAAAATAAAAAAAAATCTAAAGGGTAATTAAATAATGAGACTGATATATAAAGTTAATATTATTTTATGGAATTAGCTTTGTATGTTACATTATAATCCATAACATATATTATGCATGTATATGTGCATGACATGCTTCTATTGCATTAAATTCACCACTAAGTTTTATACTTATTATATCGATGTTTTGATGCTTGAGTCATAGATAGTGTAGTAGTTTAGCCTTAAAAGTGCTTTGCAATGTAGCAGATCAATATTTTGTGAGGGTAATTTCTTTACTTTTAATGGTTTGGTAGTGTGGCACTCATGTCTAAAAGGGGTTGGGCTTAGTTAGTGTACATATTAGATACGCAAGTAAATTATATGACTACTTAACTGAGTAATAGAATTATCTGTAATTTTTTGAATGATATGGGCCTGATGCCCTATGTGTTGTGCTATTGTGATGGGGATATTAGGGGACCAAAAGGGTTTAGGAGATGGTGAATATGTTGAATATAAGTTTAAAAGTGCTTTTTGTAGGTTTAAAATTTTTGATTTTTCACCTAAGTAGCCGTTATGCTGCCCAAATTTCTATAATTAGGTAATAGGCATAAAATATGTTTTCATCTGTCAAATATAGTTAGTATTAAAGGGTTACATGGACATAATGAGGAAATGCCCATAATGGATTAATGAAATAAATGATGTCATAAGTATTAAACAAATGAGGGCTAAAGTTTCAAGATGGGTGACTAGTGGAAAGTAACATTCTTTATCTGGCTCATTCAAGAATAGGTAGGGGGTGTTATAGTAAGATCCATAACTTGGGTCCTTAAAAATTAAGTAGTCCATGTCTGCACGGACTTATCAACAAGAAAGCTTGCAGAAGCCAGAGCTTCCTAGTTAAATTGTGTTTATTAATCCTAGAGGGATTCTTACCCTTCTAGATAAGAAAGCCACCTCCTAAACCTATTAATATCCCACTTGTGTATGAAGAGAGGCATTAGATATTAGAGGGAAAGGAGTCAATCAATAAGCTCAAAACCTATTATTCAAGAATTCAGAAGAGGACTCCAAAGGAGGATTGATTTATTAGACCTTTATCCTATACCAAAATCATAATTCTTTCCAAAATCCAACCTTCTGTATTATTGCTTAGGAGATTCTTCATAAGGTAATATCTGAGACCTCCTATTATACGTAGATCCTATATTTATATTACTTTACATAGAGCTTCCTATGATTAATCATAAGTGAGGCGATTCTATGAGATCCCTATATTAATTATAGGAGTAGGTCATTGTTCTTCACTGTTTGTTGTATTTAATTGACTTTTGGCATATTGTGATTATTCTATAATTTGATCCTAATTGCACAAACCTATCTTAAAGCATGTGTATATCTGCATGGACTAAATAAATTGATATGTGTGTAAATGGACATCCGTGTGGACTAATATTCATCACTGTTTTAATAATATCTTACATATTGCGTATTATATTTATCATATTTTGACAAGTTTATACATTGTTTTATCATATGATTGCCATATGAACATTTTTGGCATAACAGGACTGACATATATCCATACAGACTCCCTTTCATGAGGAACACAGTCAATATGGATGATCATGTATTGTATGTATTTTTGGTGTTTTGTAGTCTGCACAGACTCCTTCTCATGAGGACCATAGTCCGTATAGACTAATATTGGTAATCTTAGTCTTGTATATTTATGTGCAAAACCTCTGTGATCAATAAGTTTATAGTGTTCCCTAATGATAATTCTTATACATGTATCATGATTCATCCATAAGTAGATTATTGTAAGTACATCTTTTTAGGTCCACATAGGCTATTGCATGTTGTTTCTAACCGATTCCCTAAGTTGTATGCAAGTGATCAATTTGGTAAGATAGAAAGTCTGAATGAACATGATACCCTTTACATGGAATAGTATGTATAGACATACATTAGAGCCATATTCGGTCCTCACAGACTTGACGATGTATATACAAGACCTATTATGTGATATGTACTATCTTATTTTGTTTTGCACACTTTTTTCTTTCAGTTATTTTGGGTTGTAATAAGTAGCTTAATAATTGGTTTTACATGCCAAATGCCTAACCTCACATTAATTGTTTCTTATTTATTTAAATGGTGTTTTTCTAAACAAAATGGCTTTGAGTTTTTACCTAATAGAAGTCAAATAAAAAATGTATTTTAACAAAGGCCCATCTCCTATAGATGGGAGTTGGGCAATTACCACAAATTCTTAAGGAGTTATGGTAATTGTTCGGTCTAATAACAACAAAATGGATGACCTGACTTCTAGATGTATAATATATCATGATTGTTGTATAGTTTAAATATCACAATTTACTTTCTTTATATGAAAAGGTTACATTAATGTTTTAATTATAATACATGTTTACTTGATATGAGATTGATAAATGTTAGAATATAAAGGAAGGTATATTATTAAGGTATTAATGAGAACTGATTCCAAACCATTTTTGGGCAAAAGATCAGCGGTCCTAGTGTAGAGCCAGGTGGTGACTCCAAACACATACTACTTTTATCCTCGGTAAAATATAATAAATCTACATGTACTATATGATCAAGAATCACAAAATATCATCCCATAGCAATATATGCTTATTTACATACATATTACAACATAACACACACACACATACCTCATGTCCATTTGGCCATCATGCTGAAACACACACTTGCACATTTTCTTCCATCATTTTACATACATACATATTGCACCTTACCACAAAGTCATAAAATGCATATCAATTTATCATATACATATGCATTTCCTCAATTACCTACAATTATATGCATATATACATTATGTGTAAGTTAAGGCATACATTAATCACAAAAATAAGATCAATTACACATACCTAGTTTATTGCTTTTTTCTCAATCATAGGTAGTGGAAAAATTAAAATTTTGAGAGAAACTAGCAATGATAATGTACCCAGATAATTTACAGGTCATCCTAAATATTGAATCTAGCAGTGTTTCATGATTTACCATAAAAGATGACAATAGATTCCTTCCATGATCTCTTCTCACTGGGTTATTACAAACCACTATGATCCTCTTTAAGGAACACTTCCAAGGTAATCCACATATGATGTTTTTAAAAGAGATCAACTTGTAATTCCATATGCAAGTAGGAATTACTAGTGGATGATGGAAGATAAAGAAAATGTGTGTGTTTAATTATTATATAAAGAAATTCTTTTGTAGAATGTCTCATTTTAGTGGCTATTGAAATAAGGTTTTTTTTATATCATAAATAAACACTATTTAGGTTAAATTTTAACACTTAAAATTTTGCATAAATAGGACTAGAATGGACCTATTAAATAGGCCCTTTTATATCCTCTACATATAAGAATTTTTATTGGCTTATGTGCAATCTACTTTGGTGCCACTTTCATTAATCTTATATGGCACTCTTAGGCCACATTTTGCATTAATAATTACTCTAATTTAAGGCTTTTTAAACTTTTGAAAAGTTGATAAAAAATAGAAGAAAAAGAATTAAAAGTTGGACTCAACAAGGCCCAAGTCCAAAAACCTTGATTTTCTAGACTTTTCATTTGCAAGTAGGCCTCAAGACCATTTGCTCATTTCTTCTTCTTAATTTATCTTCCAATAATATCTCACATCATTGGAAAATTCAATCTCATTGTATCTTCCTCAAACTCTTTCTATGTATATGACCCTATGGGTTTCCAGAATAGCTTGGTAGTACATAATGAATTAGAGCCCTAGTCCAACTAGGACTCTATAGATTCAATCTCATTGAATTAATATCAATTCACTAATTAATATATCACTTGAATAAAAGTTAAGAGATGCATCTAGCAAAGCATCATGACTACCCAAGTGCTAGAAAGTCAAGTGCTCTGACTTAACCCTTTCATATACTATTATAGTGAAATAAACTCCTTTCACCATCTTTTACCTCATCCTATTTTAAGTATGGACTTGTGTCAACTCATAGCTTAACTAAGTATGTGTAACTAAGCCCTAAACATATTGTTATGATAATTTCACCTTTATTCCAAAAATTCCCTTAGTGAATCCCATTCACACATAGCACTTTCTTCTGGCTAGAGATTATTGAATATAGGTTAGTCATCAGAATTGTGAGATAAAATCCCAACTGTAATATGAGGTGGTAAATCCTCTATTAATTACTACCGTATCTTCAAATATGTTATGCCATACCTAAGCACCTCACAATGTATGCTTCTTATTCCATCTAAAAGTTTTGGAGCTAAAGTATGTCACCCCATATTTAAAATAGTTAGTGATCTCAAGTCTAAAGATACGTACCACTCATATAATGGGATACTTTCATTGACATAAGTTAAGTATTCATGTAAAGATCTCATGGTAGATCTACGATGTACTTGCATCCCAAGTAAGCATCCACATGTTAACTCAAAGCATCTTTACACTTATAGCTTGTGAGAACTATTACTTGATATAATTAAGAAGTATAACATGTGTTGATCTTTCCACATTAATAATATCCCATCTTGTTAATACTATGATCAGGGATATTTAGGTTTATCACATTTTTGTTTAATAAAAATCCCACATCATGAACACTTCATGATTCCCTTTGTATTGTGAATATATACCAGGGACTTTATAACATGGTTTAAGACATTGCAAACAATTATAAGTAACATATAAAAGTCCCATGATATAAAGAGAAAATCATTATAGTATGATTTCACAAGGCTTAAATACATGAATATGACCCTATGACATGAGCTCTAGGGAATACTTCTAATAATCTCCCACTTGCACTAGAGCCAATCACCCATGTATTTAATGGCCATTGCATTTACATGTTAATCAAACTTTCCTTGGGGTAATGCCTTTGTGAGAGCATCAGTTATGTTCTAATTTATAAAGACCTTTTCAATTTTCACATCTTATCTACTGATGATCTCCCTAATCAGATGCTAGTGCAGAAGAACATGTTTCAATTGTTAATGAGACCATGGTTCACAAGTCTATGCAATAGCCCTATTATTATCATAATATAGTGGTAGTGGATCAACAATACTTGGAACCACACAAAGTTCTGTGTTAAACTTCTTAATCCAAATGGCTTTCTTAGCTACATTAAAAGCTGTTATATATTCAACTTCAGGTAGAATCCATAGTCATATCCTATTTATAACTTTTTTGAACAACTGCTATAATGCATACATATCCAAACTGGGATTTACGATTGTGCTTATCAAATTAGAAGCTGGCATTAGTATATCCGCTAACTTGTAGATCTCCTTCTCTATAAATCAAGAATAACTCCTTAGTCCTTTTCAAGTACTTAATGATATTCTTCATAACCACCCAATGTTTCTCTCTATAAATAGATTGGAATCTGCTCGTGACACTCAAAGCAAATGCTACATCAAGTCTCATGCATAATGTTGTAGACATGATAGATCTTATAGCCAAACCATATGGGATCCTACTTATATGCTCTCTTTTCTCTTATGTCTTGGGAGACATTGTGACACCCCCTATCTAATTTATAAGAAACTAAGAAAATGACCTTACTTCCTAAAGGTCACCTATCCTATGATTTCCTTGGGTAGCTTTTGTTTAACATTTACTAATATTTATTTTATTTAGTATTAAA
>CANXYI012242456.1:0-11047 GCA_948208565.1 Hura crepitans | reverse complement strand
TAGATTATAGAACCTAATATGGCCGAGACATGTGATGAGTGTGCAAAGATGTGAAATGGCGATTTAGATATATAAGTGGCATAATATTGTAAAGAAAATGAGAACTAAGAAGGCATATAAAGAAAGTGAATGAAAACTAATGAAAATGACTATTTGACACAAAAAATGTGTCATGAGAATTAAGGCACATGGTATGTGCAATGAGACTTAAAAAATGTGACTAATGATGAACATGAAATAAATGTGAAAATATGATGAAAATTTGGTAGGAAGTCAAGGGAAATTGCCATGACCAATGATTACATAAATCACTTAAAAAGAAGAATGATGAAAAAATAATGAAAAATGAGTTTTAATAATGAAAAATAACCTAAACCTAAATGAAAAATAGAAATAAACAGAAGGCCCATATATTTAGAGACCTACTGGATGGGTTGACTGATCAACTAGAAATAAAGCAGCTACTAGGTTTGATCATTTAGATTAATACTGATTTTATCATGACTATGGTTAGGTGTAGCCATTATGGTTCATTTAGAGCCACTGCACAATATTTTTATGGGTTGGTATAGCAGTGTTTTGGTTTATAAAGCCATTAAAAAACTATCATAGGTAGGTGCAGCCGTGTTTTTGTTCATAAAACCACTGCACATTATGATGTAGGTGTAGCTATAGTGAATGTCCAAAATGTGGATTACTACATAACCAAGATTCCACTATCCAGTGTACTTAGGTGTAGTCTATCGGTATGAGCCTATTAATTAAAAATAAATGGGATGTTATAAAGGTTAAAATGAAATGAAAACTTGGCATGAAATAACAATAAATATATATGGAATGACCATAAATGATTAGTGAGAATGCAAATTATGATTTAGTGTATGATATTTCTATAATTTCCAAATTACTGTAATTTTCTGATGAATGGAAATGAGTTACTATGAATGAGTAAAATTGTATGAATGTATGTGTGAGCATAAAGCATGCATATGTTTTATTCAAAATTCACCACTAAGTTATACTCAGCATATTGGTGTTCTAATGCGCTGGTAAAAGTTAAGTATGAGAAGTCGAAAGCCTCTGTAGCTAAAAAAATAGAGTTTTTGGTGTACTATTTCTTATCTTTTGTTTGCAAAGTTATGATGTGTACTCATGTAATATATAATAGTGGGATTTTGGGGATATACAAGGAATTATACAAAATGTCTATAAAAATGTGAATGATGAATCAAAATGACTTTATATCTATAATATGTATATAAATTATTGAATTGTCTGAATTTCTTTGATGATGATGGGTCTAAAACCCTGTGGTTGTGAGTGCTAATTTAATATGTTGACTGTGCATGTGTGATTATGTATATTATTGAGTTTGGAGGATTAGAAGGGTCCAGGAGATAAAGAATAATGTATGAAATATATTGAAGTGCATTTTTATGATAGGAAAAATTTTGATTTTTAACCCGGATAGCCGTTATGCTATTCAATTTTCTATAAAAATGGTTTCTAATGAAATAAAAGGTTTTCACTATGTATTTTGACTATAATGAAATGAACACAAAGAAAAGACAGAAAAATTTTAGACATAACTAGAAAAATAGAATAAATTAATAGAAGTTAAAAGAATAAACCTTAGGGAAATCTAAGGATGGGTGACCTTAAGGAAAGTTCACTCTTTTATTAGGATTCTTCGAAAATCAGGTAAAGGTGTGATAATATTTCTCATGAGAGGGAGTTCATGCAGACTACATGTGAATTCTAAATGTTCCCAATATTTGAGTGTTATTCATAGGATGCACAACATGTGTGAATACAAATATAGCTTATGACAAACAAGATTCACAAAAGAAAACTAAAATAGTACAAGAATAAAGTCTACACATACTACATTCCTTAGGAAAGGGAGTCGCGTGAACTTATGCATATTCACAACATAATCTGTAAGTTGATTATCAAGAAAGTAGAATAGTTATAACACGCTTAAAGTTGATTTAGACATGATGAAATAGTTTATAAAGGTGGCCTACTTCTATGATCAACATGGGGATCATTGAGGATTATCTCATTGTTGGCCAATCATAGGAGATCATAGGCCCAAGGGAATAGAAAATAAATGCACTGATATACAAAATAGGGCCTTAGATCTTACCTTGTGATTACACTTTTGAGAAATGGCAAAAGGTTGAAGTTTAAAAGAAAATAATTTTGAGTAAATGGCTAAAAAGACTAGTAGTGCAAATCCTCTTCGGAGTTCTCACTTGAACTTGTAGAAAGGGTTTTCTCGAAATGCTTTAGAACACTGTTCTTTAGAAAGCTTCCTTTTTTTTCCTTCACACACTAAAATGGATATTTATAGAATCTAGAGTGTAAATATCCCATCCAAAGGTGGTAGAGTCCTTCTAGGATTGTGATTCATCATCTGGATAGGGATCCCGCACTTTTAGAAGATTTTGTCAGCAAGTCCGTGCAGACCCTGACTATTTAGTCCACCTTCTTGCTAGTCTATGGGCTTTGGGCTAGGTCTTAGGCTAGGTTTAAGTTTGTCCATACAGATGTGGGCTTGGACTTATCTAGGTAGACCATGGGCCTTAGGCTTGATAGAGCTAATTGGGCTACTGGAGTATGTTCGTGCAGATTATGTTTATGAGTCGAAATAGGTCCGTGCAGATTTGCTTCCTAAGGGACTTATGCCATTGCTTAAAAGCTTATCTCTAGTTATCATCATAGGATAAAGGTGGTGGCATCTATAGATAACTTATTGAGTAATACTGCATATGGTAGGATGAAAGGTCTATCTAGACATCCTTTTTTTTACTTTGGGTCCATAAAAACTCTTTTTTTTTATTATGCCTGTTGTAAGTCTATGCAGATATTAAGTTAAAGCTCTTCTGTTATTAGTCTATGCAGACTCCTTTCTTGTTGTTGAAGTTTGTATAAATTTTATTTGTACTTTAATGTTTATTACTTACTTACCTGTGTTTTCTTCCCATGCAGACATGCCTCAAGTATGGGGACACCCTATCTGGATTAAAACAATAGTACTCAGTGATGCCTATTCTTGTTAAAGATTGGATAAGAGTGACAAGGTTTCAAACATTTGTAAATCACTTAGTGGGAGGAGAATTTCATTAGGACTTACAGGCTTTTTGAGCCCTACTAGATAGGTGGATAGATACCCCACACACCTTTCACCTATCATTTAGGGAGCTAGCAATAACTCCTTTCAATTGGGCCTTTATCACTAGAGTACCTTACACTGGGAAGGCTATTGCTTTTAATGCTTGCTACTGCTACCCTTCACTTTAACTATAGGAGGTGAAAGAACTATTGGGATTTATACCTCAAGACTATTTTGAGAGCATCCACTGTATTGATTTATGTAAGAGGTGGATGGATAAAGCTCTATCTAGTTAGCTCGAGGTTGATCAGTATGTTTACTGCTTCATCCTGTACCTATTAGGTACCATATTATTTGCTAACGCTGACGGCAGTATGAGTTAGAGCTTTCTTCCTGTGCTGGAACAAATTAAGGGTATTGGCTCCTAGAATTGGTGTTGTTCCTTGCTTGGTTAGATATGGTTGTTCATACCAAGAAAAGCCATCAGTTTGTGTAGGGCTTTATATCAGGTGTTCTGATGAGTAATCTATCTCAATCCCTTTTTCACTTCTTATGACCTTTTTCAAATTTGAATCTGTACCTTTGCTTTTTATAGATTTAGGTGTATGAGCTTCATTTATTGCCTTGACCATGCGAGTTAGATATTCCTCATTGATATCCAATGATGGATAGGTAGGTTTTGACCATTTTTAAGGCCTTGGAACATGTTTTCCCTTATGCATCATTGAAAATACCTTAGTTCCTAGGCTTAGTCTGACATGAGTATTCCTACACATGAAAACCCACTATTGGTAATTTAGTTGATTAAAATAAATACTTACCTATCTCCCTTTATAGATTGATTTAGGATTATGGGTCTTCCCCCTTAATGAGATGCCATATGATTCGAGAGCTATCCTTTCATAAGATATTACTGCCTACCCCTGAGGCTTATTCCAAGTTTCTAGGAGAAAGGGTATTAAATTGGCACATGAGGCCCGATGCACATCACGTTCCCTAAAGTCCTTCTAACTTGATGTTGTTTAGGAGGTATATCAATGGCTTAGAGTTTGTACAGGGCATGACTATAGGTTTACCTAGAGACACATTTGGTGGAGAGTGACAGTGTGGATTACCCCTCTAGGCAGCTACCCACTTGTTGCCTTAGGTGTCTTACACTTCAGGTGTAACACCCTCTGTATATTTTCGAAGGAACTAGACAAGGTATGCTACTCCTCTTTGGTCACCCCTCCTAAAATTAATCTCAAGGTACATTCATTTAACACTTATGTCATCAGTCAATTCATTTATCCATGAAAATATTTTCTTAAATCTTTTCATATCACCCTCTTATACTAAATATATCTATATGATAAAAGCACATTTCTAATTGACAAAAATATATTTTATGCCAGTTGGTCATTTTATAGAAATTTAGGCAGCATACCGACTAGCCGGGTAACTAATGCCAAAATATATACTTGCAAAAACACACTTCTATGATCATACTTAATTTCCCATCATCTCTTGGACCCTTTTGGTCTTTCAATTCCCATATCAAGATACCATAGCATATAGATATGCACACACATGGCCTAGAGCCCATAATAGTCAGACAAGCCAAATATTTATATCACACTAGGTATTCATTTATACATTAGGTTCATAATGTACATACATCTAGTCAATGCCTAGCTAAGCCCAACCCCACATATATATATACATGAGTGCCAAATAAAAAACATGAAAGTATAGATTGATACCCTAAAATATTTGTTTACTACACTACAAAATTGACATTGAGGCTAGACAACTACTGTATCAACAACCTGTGCATCAAAACACTAATACAATAAGTAAATAACTCAGTAGTGGATTTAATGCAATAAAACCATGTCATGCAATCATATATGCATCACACAAATCAGATATCTATCATGCAGTATATAAAAAATAGTATTATTAAAATAATATTAAATTATTATTCTATGTAGTTAACTTATTTTGCCAGTCTCTAATTATAGCCTTCATTTTATATAAGTTATCCATTTAATGTCTACGGTTATTGTCCATAACATCTATTTTTATTATAGGCCCAAACTAGAAAGACGACACTTTAAAACACTGGATCACGGGGAAATCTAGACTGTGTAGTGGCCCATATTTTGGACTTTGATGACTGCACTCACCTAGTGTAATAGCCCCATCTCAGAACCATTGTGGCTACACCCATATAGTGCAATGGCCTATCTCAAGACCTTGGTAGCTACACCTAACCTACATAGTGTAGTGGTCCTTATTAGGACTGTTGTGGCTACACCTACATAGTGCAGTGGTCTATATCAAGACCTCAATAGGTGTACCCACCTAGGGCAATGGTACTATCTAGGAACTGTCATGGCTGTACCCACATACTACAGTGGTCAACATCTCAACCTCAGTAATTGCACCCACTATCATAATCATAGTCTCAAAGGCACAGTATCTCTAACAGTTGCTAATCCCTAATTAACCGGTCAACCCATTCAATGGGTGTCTAACTAATGGGCCAACTATTTAGCAATCATTTTTATTTATTTACTATTCATTTATTTTATTTATTTCCATGTTATTAAGACATAGATATTAGTCAAATTCATCTACTCATTTTTACTAGACAGTTACAGGTCATTTCTTCCCTAGATAGTTATAGGTCATTTTATGAAAATATTACTATTCATTTGGTCATTTTTCACTCTTTTCATAGCCCTATGCCATATATATCATGCCCTTATATCTCACATAATATTACACTTCCATTACCATATTTCATAATCATTTTACCATAACTCTTTTCATATCAAATAAATCATATAATACTCAAATTCCATATATCTCATTACATGCCATGTAGTAAACTTTATTTCACACTTAGTGTACATTCTTCTTTACTAATTTCTTATCATACCTTATATACACTAATATTTACCATAATGCCATATATGACCATAATCATGTATCATGCCATAGCCATGCATCTATTTCCACATGCCATGTCATATTTATGTTACAAATGTTGTTACCATCATAATACATCATGATTTCCATCATAATACATAATGTACACATATGATGATATATGTACATGCCATGACATACATATGACCATACCTACATCACATGCATACACATGATATTCACATCTAAAACATATTCTTATCATTATTTTGTAATCCCATTAACACTATGGCATACTTGTTACATAAAATCAAGCACACACATGCATGAACCAAAATTTCCATACACATATTTATGCATGTACAGATACAAACACATGTCGGCATGTATCAATTGTATGAAATCCATATACCTAGGATTAAATTCCACCTTTCTTCACCACTTTATGGCCTTGGACACTTTGGTTCTTGACTTTCTCTCCTTGAACCTATATATGTGACCTAAAATTTAGAAAATCCATATAAAATCATAGAAAGCACCAAATCAAAATCTCTAAATATGGTTTTTCTTAGAATTATCAAAGCTACATGAAACAAAAATAAAAACTAAGAAAAGAACACTTACACCTAAAAAGACACTATTCACTCCATAACTATATCTTCCATTTGAGAGCTTATTTGGAAGTTCTATCACTTGGATGGTGTTCTAAGGACCATGAAGGTAAATTGTCATATAAATTTTTTAAAGTTTGGCAGAGATTTGATGTTATGGTGGAGCAAAAATGGTGGGAGGGTATTCTTTAAAGGTGGCATCAATTTTGGAAGGGAAAGGGATGTGGGAGATGGCTTTTATGCACATGTGGCCTTTCCATATGTGTAAAAGGTTATGAATGGGTAAGTGGCTTGGTTAGATTATGACACGTGGTGATCTAATGACCCAAATTAGCTCGATTTTGCCTTAAAATTTAAAAAATTTTAAAATTCATTTGTACTTCTAAAAATAGTCAGTTTTATTCTAAACATCCTCGATTATACTCACTTAGGGCCATATAAAATTTCAAGTTCAAATTCTAAAGGCAAGTAGGTGTACTTTTCACCCGCTATAACAAAAAATTTTGAAAAAATATCAAACAATCTCATGAAATTAAAATTCCTTCACTAATGAACTCATTGGATTTTTTAACCTTCAAGGTGTCATATTTTTAGGTTTGTCCGAGCATATCTCGAGTCATTCTTAGCACAATCCCATTTTAGGTTACTATTCACTTATTTATTACCTAAAATGAATTATTAGTTCTGCTAAAATTTTAAATTATTTTTCCACCATTTTCTTACCCATCAAAAATTTATGACTAGTACACAGCTCCTTTGACCTTACAAAGGTATCTCGGCTTCCCCAGAACACTATTTAAGCCTCGGAGGTACTATTTATGAAACCTCAATTTATAGGCATTACATCAGGCCCTATTCCTCAGGTATACTTCTTGTTCTCCTATCTTGATCTTTTGAGTATGGTTTTTTACTTTGTTTGCTATATAGTCTTTTATTCCTGCTCCTAAGACTGAGCTTTCTTTATATAGGAAGAGGACGAGGATAACTTTTAGCTCTAGGGGGCTTCAATTCTCACCTCTTTCTATATGTAATCCTTAGAGTCAAATAGCTATTGACTCTCAATCAATACCTGGCAAGGTTATTAGTACTATGTGCTTGAGCTAAGCTACATGCAATATGGCATTGATGGGGAATTAACTTTTAAGCAGTTTCAGATTAAGGATGGTTGGCCTATTCCTTTTGAATCGGTCAATACTACTTTATTATTTCTTTTGTGATCTTTTAATATTATTGATTCCTTGGTGTATAATATTTCGTGCTTGGACTGGTTAGAAGGGCTCCAGTTGAGAGGACTACTAGTGTAGTAGAGGCCTTTGGATGGCGATGGTTGATGAGACTCGTGTCCTTGCAGTGAGTCTTTTTTTATAGTCATTAATCATGTGCCTATGTATATATGGTGTGCATGAGATATGCTGATCTTTTATTCTTTTTGCAGAATGAGCTGGCTAGAAAGCTGACCTCACTCGGTGTTTCAAGAGAAAGCTGAGGGGACTTAAGATTGCTAAGAAGTTGGTGCTTTCTTCTGATGTTAAGAATGCCAAGAATAAGGATGAGGAGTAGAGAATGCCTACAACTTATATATGTGTGTGTGTGTGTGTGTGTGTGTGTACATATACTATTTATGAGGTCTATATATATTTAAAATATCTAAATTTACTTATTGAATGGTATCTATATGCATAAATGCATAGGTGAACATGTGTATGCAAGCTTAATAAGTGTATTAGTACTTAATAGCTAAAAACATAGATGTTAAGAATTGATTAATACTGATGCATGAATGCACATGGGTGAATGCTTAATATATGTATTGATGAATGAACACTGCTTTAAATGATGAATAAGCATGCATCATAAAATTAAAAGTGATCTTATGCAAACTTTGACTACACTAGTTCATGTACAAAGGTTGAGTAAATATAAACATGTGTGGCAAAGGAGCATGATAGATGAACTCATGCATAAATGTTTTGCATGAGGTGTTATGCATGTGAGAGAGATGCGCATTTGGATGTTTGTTAGATGGATATAGGTGAATGAGTAATATGTATGTGGCTCTTAACTTTTTATAAATGGATAGAGGTTATACATGTACAGGCGACTATATGATAAACATAAATTTTCCTAAATAAGTGAATACTTGATTCTCTTCTTATAAGGGATGACATATGTACAAAGAAATGGGTATCTTTTCCTATAATGGATGAAAGCCTACATATAATGAATATAACTTCTTCTTAGATGAGTAAATGAATGAATCTCTTCTTGTGATGTATGCATAAATGTAACTCTATCCTAGATGATGTGTATATGCATGTTATTTTCCTAGGCTATGTAAGCTATATAATTGATGCTTATGCCAAATGATGAATAACAATGTATGTTTACATTGATGCATGCAAACCTTATTCTTTTATATATGATATATGCCTAAAGTTTGTAACTATTTTTAGATGTATTGATGCCTACTTAATACGAGTATATAAATGAACTGATACATGTGCAAATGTATGAATGTTTATGATGATTGGATATGATGACCTAATTTCTCTTAAATGAATGAATATGGTGATTGAGTGAAGAAATGACATGCTCGTTGGTTCTTTAATATCTTATAAATGAAATAATATGGTGAGGTATGTTTTTCACTGAATTATAAATAATTCATTTCTGATGAATGTAGCAATGCATGTATTTTTGCTCATTTTCTTCTAAATGAATAAGGAATCTGAATGCATGTAAGACAGCTATATGATGAATATGACTTTGATGGATGAATGATGAAGGAAAATGTATGTATAGGAAGAATGGGCATTTTTTTTCAAAATGGATGTATGAATAAATGTGAGTGAGTAAATATATTTTTTAGATGTATTTGTAAAAATGTGTCTAAATGCATAAATCAATACATGTTTTGTTATTGGGATCATTCTCTTCTAAATCTTGTCATAGGTAAAGCTTAGGTTTGAGAAAAGTAAAGGTGTGAAATAGTAGGCTAGGTTATGAATGACATGTCTCATAAAGAAATATGTCTACTTAAAGTGATGAAAGGATTAGGAAAGATGTAAAGAAGTAGGTTGAAATGAGATATTGAGAAAGGAAGTGGAATGTTCCATGAAGGAGGAGAGGAATAGGTTGAATGGAATGTGCCATAAAAATGTCAAGCATGTGTGGCTGAAGAATGAATGATTATAATGAACTAGTGAGGGAACTTGCAAATATATGTGATTGCATATTGTGGTACCCTTGTTATTAGCTAGTCCAAAGATTTTCCAACTAAATATTTTCTCTCTACCTCTAATTTTTGCATAAATCACCCTTTGCAGGTTTTCGATCTAGCAAGGTATGCTTTAATTTTTGCCTAGGCCACCCTTTGAGAGTTTTTAACCTAGCGAGCTTTTTTTTCTTTTTCACTCTTTTTTTTATTTTTGAATTCAATTTATTCATATTCAGTTAAGGCTTGGGATCTAATTGTGTTGTGGTTGATTAATTGATTATGAACTTACACCTTCAGAATGGTTGGATATGTTTCAAAGCTCTTTCTATAGGTGGTTGATGGAACTGTCTAGAATAGTAAGTAGCTTTCCATGGGTGCTAGCTTCATGCCCCTAGTGTTTTGAATCTTTAGGCTTTTAATCATTGATGATGTCCCTATTATTAGCCAGTTTAAAGATTTTTTGACTAAATATTTTCTCTTAAATTTCCCAAACTTAAGGCTCATTCTCTTAGTTGATTGGCCTAGCAAGAATTAGAAAACTCATCATCATTTTTTTTCTTTTTGAATAAGGGCAGCCACAGTTCAAAAGAGAATGCTCAATTGTTTGATGCTTAAGATAAGGTTTTGGAGTTTAGAACCTTCTGATGTTCAAATTTTTGTGTAAGTATGAATTGAAAAATGTTTGTCTTTTTAGAATGGTTCCTATGAGCTTTTAGGTTTTGAAGAAAATGATTAGACAAAATGAATTTGATGCTCTAATCTTGGAGCCTGTTGAGTTTAGACCTCTTTCAAGATTAAAGGAAAGTATTCAATTGGTTTTAGTTGGCCCTAGCTTATTATTTTCTATTTAGGTTAGGGATATTTCTTATGCCTTATGAGGAAAGGTTAATTTTTAAACTTCAAAATTACGTGGAGTAGTGGTGAGCCATTTTCCAGAGAATCATGACTTATTTGTGGTACATGTGGATTAAGCTAATCATGTTTGTTCTTTTTTTTAATATTTTTAAAATCTCACAACTTACTTTCAAGAGTACCATGTTGTGCATTGAAAAAGGTGAACAAAGATGCTCATCAAAAGCCAAACCATGTTTTATTAAACTTTAAGTGTTCTAACATAAAGGAAAGAAATAATTAGAAAGGAAAACAAGGAGAGTCTTCATTGAATCCTTTCATATCCTTGATTGG